>JAMKCH010006887.1:0-84750 GCA_023653785.1 Ophioderma brevispina | reverse complement strand
CAAGATTCTCGTTAAGCTGGTGTGTAATTGATCCGGGTAGTACATTAATGAATACACTACTGACATGCCCACCATCTACGATTCACGTTATTTGGATTTTGCTACATTGATCTCCGGGGATACATATGCACCAATTTAGCTCGGTTCAGAGCCTCGGTTTTGTTTTGTTTTTTTTTTATTATTTTTTTTTGGTGAAAGTCGCGGTATTTGGGCCCTAAAAGTACGGAAAGTTCCTGGCTTCTCACATCACAACATTGAAATATCGGTCGTGAAATTAACGGATTGGGTGGCCGACCGGTAAGGCAACTTCCCGGGGGTTTGTTTGGGTAGGGACGGCCTCCGAAGAGTCTGGAAGTAGGAACCATAGCTATACATTTTTTTGCCAAAAAAAGAGACCCAAATACCTATATCAGCGATGGAAATTAGGGCCAATTTAACCCAAAATTTCCCAGTTTTTCCCACAAAGTTGGCATTTTAAGCAAATTTTTGCTCTGGATTGAGAAAATTAGTGAAGAAAGAAATTTGACCAATTTCCCAACCAATTTTTAGAAAATGTTGGGCTTCCGATGAGAAATTGAACAGACTAATTTTCCAACAACCATTGAAGAAAACCTTTGAATAAGAACACCCATTGCTATACCAAAATAATAAGTGACCATGAAAAAAAATTGTACTACCAGAAGGTTGAAAATGGGGACCGATGTCTGTGGCAAACCCCGTATGCGTCATTGTGTTGAGTGGAACCCCCTCGCTGTGAGAAATGCTATCAAATTAAATCTTTATATACTTAAATCGGGCCATTGAGTAAAAATTTTGACAAAAAAACCCGGACCCATTTGCTATACCAAAAATTGGTATGAAAAAAAGGGTTTTCTTGATTTATAACCAGAAGGTGGAAATGGGACTGAGGTTCTGTGGCACATCCCCGTACGGTTCACCCCCCCCCCCCCATCGGGGTCAATTCTATCAAATAAATCTTTATAAAAATACTTAAATCGGGGCCATCCCCCTTTATTGCCATGCCACTGAAGGTTGTTAAACTCAGAACCTGCTTTCTTCGAGCGAATAATCTAATAGTATCGCTAAGTAAATTTACTTTAGGCCTAAAAACCTGTTTATGTCATTGTCACTTCGACCCACAGCCATTGCAGTACAAAATTATACCAAGGACGCGAGTACATAGATCAGTGCGCGACATCTGACCTTTTATGCGAGAGTGTGTCCAGTCGAGTCCGCCGTCTTGGATTCTATAAATATGTCAGGCGGAAGGTCACCAATTATTTCTTCCAAAAATATGTTATGATCATGATTGCTAGTAATGAATACAAAAATAGTCTTAATACGTATTGTTCAATGTATATGAGGTATCTTGATCCGCTTATTTTTTTGTTCCAAAAAATAAATAATTTTAGAAATAAATATCAAACGCGGTCAAAACTGCCACCATCACGCCATCACGATTTAACGCGAGAAAAAAAAGTCACAAAATTTGCGTCAAAATAAGACGTTGATGATCATTAGAAAGTCTTTCAATGAATTAAATACTTAGTATAAATCAAATCTTGAATGTTGTACCGTCGGCCTTCTTATTGTTCTCTTTTTATCACAAGAAAAATAAATAATTTTACAAAGAAATAGCACATCAAAGGTCAAAACTGAAAGGACCAGGGGTAATTAAGCCACGAATATGAATGATACCTCGTACCCTAGTCTACGGTACCCACAATTATCGTACTTAATCTTGTCTAAACCACGGGAATTCAATTACGCATCTACTACTGTTTTACAACATGTTTAGCTATGTTACAACACGTTTATTTGCAATATCAATGAAATCTAAATCGTCTATCAGCATTTTGAATACAAAAACCCCGATACAATCGAGAGACAACGATGGGAAGGGCATACCTGAATAGGGGTACATTCAACCTGGCGACCTCCTGGGTCAACATGGCAGCCTCCAGGAAAACAAACATGGCGAAGTTCGATCTTTATAGTATAGATACATATGAATAGAAGCCATTTTCTTCTTTACCACAATGTCCTGATTTAATTCAAGTCAAATTGCAAAAACCAAGGTAAAAAAAAATATGACTTAATTTAGTCCATAATGAAAAAAATCTATGTTGAAGTATCTCAGTGAATTAATCCCTACTAGTACAGCAAAAGCAAAGCTAAGTAATATTCATCCTTACCAGTACAAGCAGCACACGCTAAGTGTGAATTCCAGCCTTCCCCGAAGTACAGCACAGCAACACTGCTCAGTAGAATTCAATCCTTAACCAGACTCTTACCACTACAGCAAATCAGACTAAAGTATCTCAGTGAATTCATCCCTACTAGTACAGCAACGCTAGTATGAAATCATCCTTACCAGTACAGCAAAAGCACACGGCTAAGTGTGAATTCATCCTTACCAGTACAGCACAGCACACTGCTAAGTTAGGAATTCATCTTACCATCTCTTACCACTACAGCAAATCAGACGTAACATTGATTTTTGCAAATGGGACTATTTTTGGTCCATTTTTTCGAACTAACAGATTGAAAGTAAAGAAATTGAATTTGTGATTTACAACAAACAATTGATTTCTTATGGACGATTGCAGTTGTTAAATTTTCAATAATTTTTTTTTTGACAAAAAAAAATTGAATGAGCCACTTGCTTTGTTACACGACGCGGTAAGGGCAGCTTTAAACCCTTCCTTCTGCTCCTGTTGGAACATAAGTGACTGTAATGAATTGACTATCGTGCCTGGACATTGTGTTTAGTTTTAGGAAGTGACAGTGTTGATACTCCAAGACGGGAATATTTTGAAATTGTCATTTTATATGGTTTCATTTAAAAATAAAAACCCGTACTCCTCCACATGCTACCTGTAACTAGCACCTTGTCAAACCAATGACACACACTGAATACCAAAAGTTGTTTATCTGTACCTTGATGCTTGTGTGCTAATAGCTGAATTACGCCTCAGCCCAAGACTGGTTAACCTCGCTAGGTCTTATGAATAACATTAACTGACCTTATTCATTCTGGGATCATGACTCCTACCTGACAGCATAGTCCTTTTTTTTAAATTACACTATGGGCTGAGGTTATAGAACTGTGCCATGGACTTGAGACTAGTGTATATATAATGGCTTGGCTAAGTATAGGATAACTTATTGTCCACGGGTGCTATAACTCTGTGCTTTAATTGATAGAAATTGAAGTCTCATTGCTAGCATAACGTAGAGACCAAGTTAATTTACAATAACAATGACTAAATTGATCAGTCTCCAATCATTTGATCATTCAGCAGTTGAAACCAGCCACTATATAGTACTACTACAAGCAACTGGAGAGGGACCTGTTTTGGACCACAACATTTTTCCCAACTGCCAAATTCACTCACTGCTTTCCTGGAAATGGATTTGCTGCTTTCAAAAAAAAAAAACACCGCAGCGCACGCGCGCCACAAGCGCGCACACACACGCACCACAAATAAAGCAAAACAAACGCAAAAACGAGTTTTCGTTAAATGTTGCAAACAATTAAAATTAGAGAAAAATCCATTGCCAATTTGCTGGCCATCTAGTTTCTACCCTGATTAATTAACTTTAGGTTATCTAACTTATGGGGTTTTGGTTCGTTTTAAGGCAAGAGTTGGGTTAGAGTTTGGGGTTAGGGGTCATTTAGGGTTAGGGTTCGAATTATGTAGGTTTAAGGGTGAGAGTTCTAGTTTATGGTTGGTTCGAGTTTATTTAGGGTTCGAATTGGTTAGGTTTAGTGTTTAGGGGTAGAGTTTAGGGTTAGGGTTACATTTAGGGTCCGGGTTCGAGTTTCGGGGTATGGTTCGTTTTAAGGTTGGGTTCGCGTTCCGCGCTTAGGGTCGCGTTCGGGGTCGTTCGCGTTTCGGGTTCGGGTTTCGCGTTTTCGGGCTTCTGGTTCGCCGTTCCCGGTTCCGGGTTCGCGTTTCGGGGTTTCGGGTAGAGTTTAAGGGTTACGGTTTCGCGTTTCGTTTGGTCGCGTTCGGTTTTCGGTTCCCGTTTGGTTCTCGTTCGGGGGCCGGTTGTTTCGGAGTTCGTCGCTTTTCGGGTGTTGGGTCAGCGTATCGGGTTTGGTTTCCCGTCGGGTTTCGCGTGTCGGGGGTCGGGTTCTTTTTCGGGTTTAGGGTTCGCTTGGGTTTCACTCTCTCTCCCCCCCCCCCCCCGCCCCCCGGCGGCGGCCCCGCGCGCGCTCTCCCCCTCCCCTCTCCCCTCCCCCTCACCCCCCTCCCCTCGCCCCCCTCTCCCCCTCCCCTTTCCCCCCCCCCCTAACCTCTCCCCCCCCCCCTCCCCTCTCCCCTCCCCCTCCCTCCCCTCCCCCTCCTCCTCTCCCCCTCCCTTTCCCCATCCCCCTCCCCGCTCCCCCCCCCTACACTCTCGCCCTCCCCTCCCCTCCTCCCCCGCCCCCTCCACTCTCCCCCCCTCATCCCTCCCTTCTCCCCCTCCCCTCCACCTCTCCCCCTCCCCTACTCTCTTGCCCCTCCCCCTCCCCTCTCCCCCTCCTCCTTCCCTCTCACCCTCCCCCTCCACTCCCCCTACCCCTCCCACTCTCACCCCTTCCCCTCACTTTCCCACCGCTACCCCCTCCCCTGCCTCCCGCCTCTCGCCCCTCCCCCTCCGTCCCCCATCTCGCCCCCTCGACCTTCCCCTCATGAACCCCACCCATCCCTCTCCCTCTCTGCCATCAAACTCGAGCGATGAAAACCACAGCACTGCATCTACCCTGGGTGGGGGAAGATCGACGGCGCGAGACAAAAGTAAAACGGAGCCGGCCACCACAGAACGGTAGCGCGGGAGCGGAGCGATGACGGGGTACATGGAAAAATTGAGGTGGACACCCCTTACCCTTCCCCTCCACTCTCACCCTACCCCTAAACTAACCTACCCCCCCACTCTAACCCAACTCTTGCCTTAAAACTAACTAAACCCCTATAAGTTAGATAACCCTAACAGTAATTACTCGGGGTAGACACTAAGATGGCCAGCACATTGGCATTGATTTTTCTCTAATTTAATGTGATTTGCACCATTTAACTGAAAACTGTGTTGCGTTTTGTTTGCTTTATTTGTGCGTGGCGTGTTGTGTGCTGTGTGCGCGCGTGCGCGCGTCGTGGTTATTTTTTTTTTTTTTGATAAGGCAGAAAATCCATTTCGCAGGAAAGCCTACATGCATTTTGGCATTGGTGAAATGTGGGTCCACAACAATGTCCGCGCTCCATTGCTTGTATTAGTACTATATAGTGGCTGTTTGTCAACTTGCTGAATTATCAAATATTTGAAGACTTTAATCAATTTAGTATTTTTTTGTCAGATTAACTTGGTCTTCTAAGTAATGCTAGCACTGAGGATTTCAAATTCCTATCCATCAAAGCACCGAGTTCTAGCACCCTTGACACTAAGTTATCATATACTTCGGCCAACGCATTATATATACACTAGTCTCACGTCCATGCACAGTTCTATAACCCAACCCACTAGGGTCATTTAAAAAAGGACTCTGCTGTCAGGATGAGTCATGATACCCAAATCTAAGGTCAGTTCATGTTTTATCATAAGTACCTAGCAGGTTCTAACCCTGTCTTTGGTCTGAGCGTATATTGCAGCTTTTTATGCTCACAAGCAATCACGGTTACAGATAAACAACCTCTTTGTATTCAGTCTGTGTCATGGTTTGACCAGGTGTAGTAAATTTAGCATGTGGATTGATTAAGGGTTTTTTATTTAAAATGAAACCAATAACATGACAAATTTCAAAATTACGTTCCGTCTTTTAGTATCAACACTTGTCACTTCCTAAAACTCAACACATTCCAGTCCAGATAGTAATCCCCATTCATTCACTTAATGGGTTCCAACTAGGGGAAAGGGGTAAAGTGCACCTAACGCATCGTGTAACAAAGGCAAGTGCTCATTAATTTTGTTTTGTCAAAAAAAAAATTATTGGAAAATTTTCAACTGCATCCTTCCATAACATAATCACACTTGTTGGTTTTTGGTTTTTGTATGTTTTGTAATTTGTAATTTGTTAGTAGAAAAAATGGACAAAATAAAGTCCATTTTGAAAAAAATCAATGTTAAGTCGATTTCCTGTAGTGGTAGAGTTTTTTTTTTTTCTGGTAAGGATGAATTCATACTTAGCAGTGTGCTTTGCTGTACTGGTAGGGTTGAATTCACAAGTAAGTCATGTGCTTTGCTGTCCTGGTAGGGATGAATTAATACTTAGCTTGGCTGTACGAGTAGGGATGACTTCAACTGCGATACTTAAGTCTGATTTGCGGTAGTTGTAAGACTGGTACGGATGCTTCATACTAGTCAGTGTCGTTGCTGTACTGGTAGGGATGAATTCACACTTAGCAGTTTGCTTTGCTGTCCTGTAAGGATGAATTCATACTTAGCTTTGCTGTACTGTAGGATGAATTCACTGAGATACTTCAACAAGATTTTTTTTCATTATGGACTAATTAAGTCCATTTTTAACTTTGTTTTTTGCATTTTGATCTTGAATCAGGAATTGTGTAAACGCAGTAAAATGGCTTCTCTTCATAATGTCATCTATACTATAAAGACAGAACTTCGCCATGTTGTTTTCCTGGAGGCTTCCATGTTGACCCAGGAGGTCGCCATGTTGAATGTGTACCCTATCCAGGTAATGCCCTTCCGATCGTGTCTCTCGATTGCTCGGGGTTTTTGTATTCAACTGCTGATAGATAATTAGATGTTCATGATATTGCAAATACGTGTTGTAAAATCAGCTAAAAATGTAAAAGTAGAAGATGCGTATTGAATTCCCGTGGTTTTGACAAAGAGTAGTACGATTATTGTGGGTACCGTAATCTAGGTACAGGTATCATTCAGTTGTGGCTTAATTACCCATGGTCTTCGATTTTTGACCTTTGTGGCTATTTCTATGTAAATTATTTATGTCTTGGTGATAAAAGAGAACAATAAGAAGGCTTACTGTAAAACATTCAAGAATGATTTATACTAAGTATTTTATTAATGAAAGAATTTCTAAAGTGATCATCAAACGTGTATTTGACGCAAATTCGTGACTGTTGTTTCTCGCGTTACACTCGTGATTGGCCGTGATGGGGCGAGTTTGACCTCTTGATATTATTTCTAAAATTATTTATTTTTTGGAAAAAACCAACAAAATAAGAGGATAAAGATACCTCATGTATCAGTTGAACAATACGTTTAAGCTATTTTTGTATTCATTAAAGTTGGCATCCTGATCATTAAATTTTTTGGAAGAAATAATGGTGACCTTCGGCATGACTATTTAAGAATACAAGAGCTTGACTCGACTGGACACTCGGCATAGAGGTCAGTGTTCGGCGCACTGAATCTATGTACTCGCGTCCTTGGTATAATTTTGTAATGCATGGCTGTGGAGGTCGAATGACAATGACATTAAACATTTTTGGTAAAGTAATATACTAGCGATACTATTAGATTATTAGCTCGAAGAAAGCAGGTCTGGTTACAACGTGCCCACGTGGCATGCAATTAAAAGGGGAATGGCCCGAGAATCTTGAAGTATTATAAAGAATTTAATTTTGACTGAGATAGAATTGACCCCGTGGGGGGGGCCCGGCGGTAGTGGACCATACGGGATGTGCCACAGAAATTCAGTCCCATTTCCACTTCTGGTATATAAATGATCCCTTTTTTTTCATACCAATTTTGGGTCTAGCAATGGGGTCGGGTTTTTTTAAAATTTTCTCCTGGCGCCGATTTAAGTATATAAAGATTTATTTAATTTGATAGAATTGCTCTCAGTAGTTCTCAACACAAATGACCATACGGGGTTGATGCAGACATTGGTCCCCATTTTCAACCTTCTGGTAGTCTCCAATTTTTCATAGTCAATTATTTTTTGGTATAGCAATGGGTGTTCTTTTCAAATGGTTTTCTCAAATTGTTGGAAAATTAGTCAAAGTTTCTTCAATGGAAGCCAACATTTTCTAAAAATGTTGGGAAATTAGTCAAATTTCTTCAATCCAGAGCAAAAATTTGCTTAAAATGCCAAAACCATTTTGGGAAATAAATGGGAAAATTTGGTGTTTGTCGTTTTTTGTTTTTTTTAAAAATTGGGCCCAAATTTCCATTCGTGCTATAGGTTTGGGTCTCTTTTTTGGCAAAAAAAGTGTAGCTATGGGTCCTACTTCCAGACTGTCGGAAGGCACGTCCCCTACCAAACAAACCCCGGGGAAATTGGCCTTTACCCCCCAACCCAACGTTAAAGTTTCACGCCGATACTGCATCCGTTTTGATGTGAGAGCCAGACAACAGTTCAGTAGTTTTAGGGCCAAATACCGGACTTTCACCAAAAAAAAATATAAAAAAAAAAACAAAACAAAAAACCGAAGGCTCTGAACCAGAGCTAATATTTGTGCGATATGTAGCCTGGAGATCCCAATATGCAAAATCCAAATAAAGTGAATCCTAGATGGTTAGGCATGTCAGTAGTGTAAACATGAATGTAATCCCGGTCATTAAAAAACCAAAGCTAACGAGAATTTTTTTTTCGTTAATTCTTTGCACTTCATCAAAATTTGAATCATTACAATAATCTTCAATTTTGTAGGTCTAATGCCAAAATCAAGGTTGATAATCTATTGTTAGGCGAAAAGTCCTCGAAGTTTGCATTTCAATTTATGCAGTTTCAAGGCCACACGTAACGTGTATTAGTGTGTGAAGCATACTCAAAAGGATTTTTGGAGAGATTTGATAATAGTCCCCCTTTCAGCATCGTTGTCACGCCAAAGCCTCCCCATTTAAAAAAAAAATCACCAAAGACCTCTATATTTTGTGAAAATTACCACTGTCACCCAAAGGCCCCCATTTTGGGGGGTGTTTTAAAATTTTCACCCACAAAAACCGTCATGTTTTTGAAAATTTCGCAAAAATCTATAACAAAACCCATTTTTTCGAAAATTGGCAAATTCCATACTCTGAAAGCCATATTTGGGGACATTGGCGTTAGACCCTATTTTGCAGTCCCTGTCACCCAATGCCCCAGGGTTGGGAAGCGCGAGCCTTACCACTCATGTCCATTCAGAGGTGAGTGCCCCCAGGACACAATTGTACACAACCAAGTTTTTATATCACGTTCAATTTCAGTCTGAAAATCGTCTTTGTCAAATGAGTATTGTGTGAATTAGTGCGTGAAGCGCACTAAACAAAATTAATTTCACCGTATGAAAATAGGGGTTGAAAATATCAGTATAGAAATGTGACAAAAAAAAAGGGTTTCTTGGGTGAAAGGCAGCCAAAATGACCATAAAAAGGGTTTTTTTTGGTGGAAATTTGCTATTTTTTTGTTTCAGTAATAATGTCTTTGGGTGAAAATTTTAGGGGAGCTTGGCATTCGCTGATATAGAGAATGTGCCAAAAAGGGTGATTGGGTGAAAAGGCAGGCCAAATGCCCATAAATAGGGTGATTGTTGCCCAAATTTTTGGTGAGACAATGGAGAAAAAATTGGAGAAAATATAATACAATTATAGAAGACTGATCACCCGGTTTGTGACCGCTAACATGCAAATCAGCTAGCGGTTGCCCGCGCGAGCGCGGGCAACCGCTAGGCCTATAAACAAAGTAGGAGGGAAACAAATAAGAGATGGGAAAGAGGTAGGGAAAAGGAAGCGTGTGCGTGTGTGTGCTGGGGATGTTAACGTGGTGGTGGTGGGGGGTGTGGTGTGTTTGTGTTTCATTTTCTTTCTTTTTGTCTGGTTATTGTTTTTTCTTTGTGTATGTGTGTACGCATGCGAAATGTGCATATGTGCATGCGGGGGGGGTATGTAGTGTACATGTTTTAACTGGGCAAATGCAGATAAGTCGATATAGGCCTACACATCGTGCTGTGTGCACTATGTAGAAGCCGATATAACTGGCCCTCTCGCTAGTCATAATCGCACTCTTGTATAGACATAGGGACTACGCATATGTTTGTTCATCCAAAATATAGTGCGTCACCAAAATTTTGATAAAATTTTGTGGTTTGAAAATGTGCAATCATTTATCTTTGTGGAATGGGAGTATCAAATTTGTGGAATTGATTTGGTGAAATGTGACTGTAAGTTGTGTCCAATGGTATGTGATGTGGGTCAGGGTGAGTTAATTTCGGTCTGGGTCTTGAGTGGTTGGCATCGAGTTAGGAATTATATTTCACATCGACGTAAAACATGCCAATCAGTGTTGTCATGACACTGAAGTGTTAGCTGTCACAAGCTGCCCGATCGAACTTGAAGGGAAGATGTCTGATAGGTGACCTGAATAGCCATTTAAAATGGTTGCAAGGATATGCACCAGTCCAATTGCGATTTGACGAAAATCTAATTGACATTGTAGCTATCAGTCAATATGAGGCAGACTAGCAATCACAGTGCCGAAGTCGACAACCCCAAGGCACCGGCAGATTATGTTTTCATGAGACAAGGAAAAGGGAGCGGGGTTATCTTCATTGCACGTTGAGATGGAGTTGGCGTTCCTCGTGAGTTTAATCCATATCTGTCAGTAGGCCTATAATCGTGTTGAGCAAAAGCCCCCTTCTCCGGCACTCCATTCGGAAGTGTACGATGTCAGACTCTAGACCTCCCCATCCCATAGCTTTAAAAGATTCAAGGTACACTAAACCCCAAAGATCCCCTAGTGTTTTGAAAAAAAAGGAACATTTGCCAAAAGAAGACCTCTACTTTTCGTGCCCTCTTAGAAGGATTGCCTGAACTTGAAGTTTTTCAAACAAGACCCCCCATTTTGGGCGAACAGTAGCAAAGTAATACCAAAATAACCCCTCTTTATGTGCTGTTAGGCTATCTCTCACACCAAAGACACTATTGTTTGCAACTCTTATCTGTCAACAAACCACTGCCCCTGAGTTTGAAAGCGTCAGCTTTAACCGTGTCCAGTCAGATGTGCGGGTTGTCGTGACCCGCGTGGTCCCTAATACGAAGTCCAAAAAAATTCGAACCCGAAAGGGGCAACGCGAGACCCGAAAAGACGAGGATACCCGAACCCGAAACCCGAACCCCGGAACGCGAACCCGAACCCGAAACGTAGGAACCCGGAACCCGAAGCGGCAACCCTAACACGAAACTCTACCCGGAACCCGAAAACGGTAAGCGAACCCGGAACCCGAACCGAACACGAACTCAAACAAAACCGAATACGCGACCGAACGAAGCGGAACCGAACCGAACGAGAAACCCCCACCCCCCCCCCCCCCCCCCCAATAACCCGATAACGCGAACCGAAACGTCTAACCGAACCCGCAACTAACCGACCCCGATAAACATAACCTAAACGGGAAACAAACCCGAAAAGCGAACCCGAAACGCGAACCTAACCGAAATAAACCCGACCCTAGAAACGCGAACCCGAAACTGTAACCCTAACCCAAATCCAAACCCAAACCCGACACCTCTAACCTAACCCTAAACGAGAACCCTAACCGAAACTCGAACCCTAACCCGAAAGGCGAACCCGCACCTACACCTCTACCCTACCCTAAACTCTAACCCTACCCCTAACTATAAACCCTAGCCCTAACCTTAAACGATAACCCAAACTAACCATACCCCTAAACGCTAAAACGACCCAAACTTTAACCCTAAACCTAAACTCGTGAATCCCTGAAAACCCTAATCCAACTTCTAAACCCGAAATTAAATCTAAACCCAACATAAACTTATACCTACCCGTAACCATTACCCTAAACGCGAACCCTTAACCCTAAACTAACCCTAAACAACTCTAATCCTAACTCTTGCCTTAAAACTAACCAAAACCCCATAAGTAGTTAACCTACAGGAATACTCAGGGTAGACACTAGATGGCAGCAAATTGGCAATTGATTTTTTCTCATAATTTTAATGGCTTTGCAACATATAACTGAAAAACTGTTTTTGCTTTGTGTTTTGCTTTATTGTGCTGCGTGTGTCGTGCGTGTGTGCGCGCCTGTGGGCGCGTTTTTTTTTTTTTTGATAAGCAGACAAATCCATGTCCGGAAAGCAGTTGAATTTGGCAGTGTGAAAAATGTGTGGGCCACAACAGGTCCCTCTCCAGTGTGTAGTAGTACTTATAGTGGCTGTTTAAACTTGCTGAATGATAAAATATTTGAGACTTTAATCAATTAGTATTTTTATTGTACAAATTACTTGGTCTTCTAAGTTATTGCTAGCAATGAGGATTCAATTTCCTATCCATGCAAAGCACAGAGTCTAGCACCCTTTACACTAAGTTATCATATACTTAGCAATACGCATTATAGATACACTGTCTCAATTCCATGGGCACAGTTCTATAACATCAACCACTAGTGTAATTTAAAAACAAAAGGACTATGCTGCTAAGGTGTGCGTCATGATACCCAGAATGCATAAGGTCAGTTAATGTATCATAAGTACCTAGCGAGGTCATAACCATGTCTTGGGATGTAGCGTATAGTGCAGTTATTTAGGCACACAAGGCAATCAAGGGGGTACAGATTAAACAACCTCTGTATTCAGTGCTGTGTCATGGTTTGAACATGTGTAGTACAGTTAGCATGACGGGTAAGGGTTTTTTAATTTTAAAAGGCACAATATTTAAAATGGACAAATTTCAAAAAGTTACTGTGTTCTTTTAGGATCCAACACTGTCACTTCTTAAACTCAAACACATTTCCAGGCAGATAGTAAATTCAATTACATTCACTTATGGTTCCAAACTAGGGGAAGGGAAAGTGCACCTAAGCGTCGTTGTAACAAGCAAGTGGCTCCATTCAATTTTTTTTGCAAAAAAAAAAATATGAAAAATCTTTAACGCAACCTTACCCTAACATAATCACAATTGTGTGTTTTAATCACCAAAGCACTTCTTCCTTCAATGGGAGAGAAAAAAATGGAACAAATAAAGTCCATTTTGAAAAAAATCAAGTTGTTACGTTCGTCATAATGGGCCAGGAAGCGGGGTACCAATGTGGTGTAGGGCCAATGGCCCCGATTTGTTGGTCGCAATGCTGAAACACATTCAGCTTGAGTTTTTTTTTCGGAAAAGATTTCCATGAAATACTACTCGGTGAGCTCACGGATAGTTTGACATCCGCCTTCAGTTTACGGAGGACATTGAGGAATTGAAAGGTCACACAGTTCAGATACAGATTAGTTGGTGCCAACTCGGTTCTGTAAAGCGCGGCCACTGTCACATATGCACGAAGGATAAAGTGGAAGATGAACTGGATCGGGTGTGTAGTAGGTGTAATTGAACCTACAGTTTTCAGGTGGGCGGCCACCATCGTACCAGTTACTGAAATCCACAGGGACAGCTTCGCATCTGCGGAGATTACAAGACCAAGGTATCACAGTAGCTACACCTGTTAAGTACCCTTTACCGCGGGTGGAGGAACTGTTAGCTGCAAGGTCTGGAGGGACTTATTAACGAAGCTTTGGACTTGAGCCACGAGTATCAACAGTTAGTTCGCGACGAGTCGTCGCGAGAATTGGTCCACTAGAACTACGCACAAGGGCCTGTAGAGGATACACGCCGACCGTTGTGTGGAGTCCTCGCCGCGCCATCCTAATTCCAGGTACTAAGGGACCGTCGCTAGCAGTAGCGTTTTGGATGTGTTGATCACTGGTAGTGATGAAGATGAAAATTGGAGCCAATGTGGAAGCAGTCTTAACCAAGTTGGAAGCTGCAGGTGCTTTAAGCGTGCAAGAGTGTGGTTTGCGTTTGACCAGAAGTGTTGAATACTTGGGCCACCGCATTAGTGGAGAAGATGCAGCCTACCTGTCACAGAGAACGTTGAAGCCGGTCGGTAAAGCAGGCCAGTAACCACGCAGTACTACAAAGCTGAAATCCTACCTTGGATTGATTATTATACGCAAAGTCTCTACAACAGCTTCATCAACATTGGCCCCTGCATCGATTACTAAACGAAAAATAGGACAATGGTGTTTGGGGGCCGGAGCAGACAAGCTTGCTGGGAAGCGTCCAATACGTCTATTGGATCGGCGAGAGTACTGGTTCATTTTTCGATAACAGCTAAAGACTTGATTTTGTAATGTGGATGGCTCGCCCGTACGGTGTTGGCGCCGTATTGGCTCCACGTATGCGGATGGAACAGAGCGGCCAATAGCATACGCGTCGCGAACCCTGTCACCAGCGGAAAAGAACTATTCGCACTTGGAAACGGAGGTGTTGCGGTAGTATTTCGGGGTGAAGAGTTTCATCAGTATGTATACGGTCGTCAGTTTGTAATCACTACAGAACAAAAGCCAATACAGGGCTGTTCAGTGAGACACGCGCGTGCCACCTGGGCATGCCGCACGAATTCAACGATGGGCGTTGACATTATCCAGCAGTTACCAGTAAAAGTTAGGTACCGGACCTGGTCGGCCAACGGCAAGCAGTGACTAAGCCAGCTAAACCCTTGCCAGATTCACCACCGCCACACAAGATACCACAGGATGTGTCGTGTTAGATCATTTAGAATCACTACCGTAAACCCGGACAAAATTCGGTTGTGGGCACGGCAGCGATCCGATCTTATCACCAAGTCAAGGATTAGTTTTGCATGGAGGTCACATTATAGTAGTAGCGATACGGACCTCACACCGTACTTCACACGGAAGGAGGAACGTAGTATCCACGGTGGATGCTTGTTGTGGGGATCGCGTGTCATATACAGCCACAAGGTCGACCAAATTGTATGAGTGAGTTACTATGCGGCCCCATCCAGGTATTTCAAAAATGAAAAGACCTCGCACGAAGCTACGTATGGTGGCTCAAACATGGACCAAGAACTAGAAAACCAAAGTGGAAAACTTTGTGCGCAGTGTCAGGAGAATCGAAAATCGCCACCTGTTGCTCCATTGACCCATGTGGAATGGCCAGGAACCATGGCACAGACTCCAGTGGATATGCGGGGACCTTTTTGGGACACAGGTTCCTTGTGATAGTAGATGCGTACAGCAAATGGGTGGACATTCACATGGTTAACCAAGCAACAAGCAAGGCAACGTGACAGTGCGTTGCCTCCTTGCTACACATGGTTTGCCAGAGTTATTGTTACAGATAACGGCAGCAATTTACAAGCACTGAGTTCGCAGAATTTGTAGCCCAAAACGGTATCAAGCACATAAGGTCGGCGCCGTTCCACCCGTCATCAATGGCCTGGCCGAGCGGGCAGTCCAATCTTTTAAGACCGGAATGAAGAAGATGACTGAAGGCTCTATTGAAACGAAGCTGTCGCGCTACTGATGTGATACCGACAAACGCAGCATACTACCACTGGGTTAACTCCAGCTGAAACGTTTGATGTAAACGACGACCACGCTGTAGACTTGATAATCTTGTTC
This sequence comes from Ophioderma brevispina, assembly GCA_023653785.1. Lineage (NCBI taxonomy): Eukaryota > Metazoa > Echinodermata > Ophiuroidea > Amphilepidida > Ophiodermatidae > Ophioderma > Ophioderma brevispina. The sequence goes on along the minus strand of JAMKCH010006887.1, from coordinate 69,378 downwards.
GCCCAAGTCTGGAAACTCGCGTACACAATAAGCAACTGGACCAGAAGAAATGCCATGATAAGCGTGCAAAGCTTGAGTTACATTCTCAAGTGGGAAATACGTGTACCTTAGAACTTGCTCGCGGACCTCGTGGGTACAGGGTACCATCATAGCTTGTAAATGGACCAGTGTCGTACACGGTAGAACTCCTTGATGGTCGCGTCTGGAAAAGACACGTTGATAACATACGACCCAAGATCGACAGCATGACCAGACTACCCAGCAGCATCAGCTGAACATGATTGGAATGTCGTTGATTCCACCCCAGAGGTGGAGGAAGGGAATGCCAGTCATGGTGTAAAGCACAAACTCAGTCTAGTCATGGTCAAGCAGCACAATACATCCGTCAGAGTCAGTCTGGACACTCGGGACAAAATGCAACAGACTGGTGTCAGTCCAATGCATCAGGAACCCCAGACCGTTTGGTTGGAATGTATTAAGCTGCTAAATGCGTGTAAAGTTTTAATATGTGTGCGACAGATAAGCCAATAGACTTTATTAGATTAGCAATAGAAGTAAAGTTAAGTGTTGTTATTATTGTATTTCGGCAGGTTTGGAAACACAAAAAAAATTAGATCAATTAATGAGAATTAATGTTGGAAGATTCTGTCAGGCATTTTCACAAACATAATTCACGTAAATGTGGCACTCTGTGAAGAACTGGTTACCAAAATTCATATAGGTTTTGGAGTCTTGAAAAAATTATTACTGTCTTTTGGTGCAGTACCAGCTAGCAGTGTGGCTAGGAAGTGTATGGCAATCCGTTTGGTATGTTTGATTGGAGGTTTCAAGCTAAAGGGAGAAATGTGGTAAATGAATATTTTATTCTGAATATGCTAGCCTAGACGTTTTTCATATCTGATCAAAACTGAATACGTGTTAGTCTCGTACGCTAGGTCGGAGGTCATGAAACTTGGTCACGTCACATAATCACTAAATGAACACATGGGAGATTGTTACACCGAAAGAATGACGGTTTGTATACTGGATAGCTTGTATTAGTGGTGAATTTACTACAATAGGCCATACACTATACTAAAAATTTTACATATATGCTGCCCCCCCTGAACATCTATGTGGCCCCTTTGCCCCCCCCCGAAAAAAAAGCTGGTGAACGCAAGGGAGAACACTCCATTGTGGTAGTCCATTCTTAAACCTACTTCATCAGCTCTTCTGCGCTCTAACGGAACAAAGAACATCCTGTTTGAAACAACAAATCAGCTATATGGTGGAATAGTCTTCAAGAGGACAGAGTGCAAATACTTGTAATGAGAACTTTGTGAGTTGGTCATAGTTATGTATAAAGCGGTATGTTATGTATTGTTATAGATAGCAGATTGATAGCGATTGCAATGAATGGCAAAATGGTATCATGGGCAAAATGTGCATAAACATATTGAAATAAAATACTGAAACACACTATAATAAATTGTAGTGCAAGAGGATATCAGAATCTGTATGACATAAGTGGGTTCAAACTATATAAAGTGAGGTAGTTAGTATTCTTTGTTGTCAGATCTTAGAGCATTTTACATAAAAACCCATGGAAAGGGTCCACTCTATGATTGTTGTCCGGTTGGTTTTAAAGGTCGTTAGGGAATAGACATATGAATTGCAATGGGCAATAGGATTAACACTTAAACTGCTCCATGATTGAAAAACTGGCAACCATTTAAAAAGCAACAGAGTGCTGAAATGTTGGGTAAAAATGGCGGTTATTAGGATATATGCAAATAAGGTTTAGTAAAAGTAGAGGGCCATGAATTCATTTTATGGTTTATAAATCAAAAACCTCATATTTGTAGTTGAACCAAAAAATATTTTTCACGAGTTGGATATCGCCGAAAAAAAGTTATGGCGAAATTTCATGGCGGCCATTTTGTTTATCAAATTTAATTGCTATAAGTTGTCCCTTGGAGTTCGCATACATATATGTTTATAGTTTTATATGTGAGCAATAGTGTAATTATAAACTTGAGTAGTGTAAGTTCATCATGTACCTTGAATGTGGGAATTCAAATTAGTCTCAAAAATTTACGAAATGGCGGCAGTGGATTTATGCAATTAGGTTTAATTAAGAATGTATGTATTGACTCTGGTGGTTGACATTATCCAACATCTCATGTTAACATTTTTTACCAAAACAATCTCTACAAGACAGGGTATGGCTGAACCAGTCAGGAGGCAAACTTGAATGGCGGGCCATTTTGTTTATGCCAGTAGAGGCTTAAGCTACTACTTTGGAAAGGCTATCATGCAGAAATTATTAAAGTTGAAGGTCTTAACAAGTTGGTTGTACTCTCGTTTTGCCACTATATATGTACACTCCATATGTCAAAATATCACCTCGGGCCCAAAAGAAGGTTTTGAAGATGTTTTCTATAGGTGGGTTGACGGGTTGCTGAATCAGAATTTTTGGGTCCAACTCTGGAAAATGTGGGGAACTTTGTAAAATAAGGGGGTAAATTTGTACAGGGGTAAATTTTGAAATCAAGTCAAATTTGTTTGGTGAAATGAGACTAATGTTTTTGTCTCATATAAGGATTAAAACAGGTCTAGTTTTTCCAGGTTCCGACCTTTAGTTCAACAGGTACAGCCCTATTAAGGTTCAAGGTCCTCCTGGGGGTAAACGATACCAGTGACTCGATTTCGTTGAAACTGGTGTCAAATGTTCGTCTTGCCTTATATTACAATGTTTGGCAATTGGTTTTCGTAATTTATGGGCAAAATGTAACAAGGAACTACAGGGGTCTATGTGGGTCACCAAAATTACCTCAAATGTATACAGAGACGTCACCAAAAGAATTGAAATTAATTTCTCTCGTATGGCCAGGGCAACAATTTGACACCGGTTCAACAAAATTCTGAGCACTGGAGTTTTTTGCCCCAGAATGACCTTGAACTTATCAGGGCGGAGAGAGAACTAAAAGTCGGAACCTATAAAAACTATACCTTTTTTATCCATATAATGAGACAAATACATTGGTGTACATAAAACACCAGTTTGACCTGATTTCAAATTACCCCTGTACGAATTTACCCCCAATTATTTACAAAGTTCCCCCAATTTCCCAGAGGTTGGACCCAAAAATTCTGTGATTCAGCACCATTCAAACGATAGAAAAACGTCTTAAACCTCTTCCAAACTTAGAATGGATTATAAGATTATCTTATGTATTGCACACCTCGTCTTAACTCCCTTATAATCCTTCCTATTACACCTTCCCCAGTTTTGCCCTCCTTCCCTTTCAGTCCCATCTCGACTTACTTGCTCAACTTCTATCATCACACCCTGCTTAAATCTCCCCATTCAACACCCAACCTTCTCCTCTTCCACGTCCCATTTCCCCGACGCACGACAACATTTCATCCTCCTATAGCCCTCTCTTTGATCCCCTTTACCTCCTCACCCCACTCCCCATACACTTCAACCCCCCACTCCCGACCCTTTATAAACCGCCGTTCTTCCTCCCCCCCCTCCCCCTCCACTCTTGTCCTAACGTCGCACCCTCAGTCACTTATCTCCATCTTAAAACCTCTTTGCTATCGCCTTACATCTTCGTATCTTAATCTTAGTTCCCTACTGTACCTTTTTCCTGTGTCTCTTAATCTCACATTCTCATCCCACCCAGGTCCCCACCGCCACCATCCCGCTTCCTTATTCCCGGCTTGTCTACCAATCTCCCTCCCTCTCGACCCCTATCCACTTAGCTCACCTCTGCTTTCCCTCTACTTCTTTCGCTTCTTTCCCTGATTATTTGTCGTCCTCTCCTTTTCTCCCTCTCCACCGGCGTGCCTTATACCTACTGAATCTAAGTAAGAAACCGATAGTACATCTCACTAGTCACCTTATATCGAGCATAATCTACGATTATTAGGAGTACTTTTCACCCTCACTTTCGGGATTGACTCATGGCGCAACGTTACTTACATAAAAAAACAACACAAACATCAAACAACGGAAAGTATTATTTAAATTCGTTTTAGCTTCCGATAGCCGAGACCAAACCGGATTTTCCCATTATCATGCGGTATAATTTTGACCCTGAGGTTTAAAAAGTCTCTCGAACATCAGAACACAAGTTGCAGAATTTCCAAGATCTCCCCAAGCTGTATCAAAAATAATATGACGTCACCATTCAGTAATGGGCGAGTAATGAGCGGCGCTCTTCATTTGGAAAATGTATTGAAGAAGTGCGTACGGCACCGGTCTGAATGCTTTGAATTGAGTCGAAAACATGCTAGATGCACCGTAAATTCTGGCAGGGATGTTCAACACATTGATTTTCCGTGGCAGGAATGCCACCGACTGCCACCACCTCTTGCTGCTTTGGTTGTTTTTACTGTTTTTTACGGAAAGTAAACACCCAAATTATTTAAATTGTGTGAAAGTGATTTCAGTAAGGGTCTATTTCATTATGTCTGAATATTTTTTGCAATGGGGCCCTTTAAGTGTATTCGACTGTGAATACTTCGCCCCCATTTCCCTGAAATTGTTGTTAAGACGTCAGTATTTCAGCCAGCTCAGAATGGTTTCAAAAAGGGGAAAGTTACTAACGTTTTCTCAGTCCATCTGCTACACATTTTTACCCATAGTCACAAGTCTCACCACTTGATTGCATCAAGGAATCGCGACGCGTCCAAGTAGGGGCGTACTTTTGGAGAGGATTGAGGACAATCAGTACCTTAAATTTAAAGGCCACAATCAGGTCCTTTTTTGAAAATTAAAAATGCCCATTGTGTCTACTATCAGCTGCGCGTACTGCACCAAGATCAACCCACAAATGTAATCTTTTGGTTATGATTGTAGTTACTTAAAACTGCCATTTTTGGGAATTAGTGGACGTAGACAATGTCGAAAATACTGTCATTTTTGCAAAGATAAAATGATCATCTGTATCAAAACAGTCTTAGCTTTGCCGTGCCGGTACTTACAAACAATAATGCCAAAAAACTTAAATCGACAAACATTGAAGGGCGGTGTTGTTTACATCCTGAAGAAAATGACTGATACGCTCACTTAAAAATAGGGTAAAGCGGGGTAATAGGGACCCCCGGGGCATTATGGACCCACCTTGTAACTTGTAACTGGGGAGGGTAGGAGTGTTCCTCCTACTGCTACTTGACACGAACATCATTTGACAATAAATTCAGTTATTAACGGAGGTGTGTCCTTAAAGTTATAATAAATATTTTAAATTAAAATTTTCAACACGTTTCTTATTATGCAGTGATGCTTAAAACATCCTCATTTTAGCGCGCGCATCCGGTCTGGAGGTTGTACTCAGGACAACATATGGTACTGCCATTCCCCATGTAATCGGGACATGAATCAGATCCCTAGCTTACATCTAATTAAAAAAACGCTGGATAATTGGTGTAGGGTGTGATCTGGGGGGAATATGGACACCCTATTCCCCTGTTAGAAATTTATGGGAGGGGCAATATGGACCATATGAGGTCCATAATTCCCTCCCATGCCAAATATCAGGGTGGTCCATATGGCGACGCATTGGGGTAATATGGACCCTGTGCAAAAAAAAGTTTGAAAGCCTATATCTGGATTGGGTAGAGATGAATGAATATATTTGGTCTGTACCGACCCATGAACCAAAGCTTTCAATTGATAATGAAAAGTCATTAAAGACTAAAATACAATTCTTGGAAATTACGAACTTGCTTAAGGGGTCCATACTACCCCGCTACCCGACGCGGGTCAAAATGTACCGACTAAAAATAAAAATAAAACCATTTGATGTAAAAACGACTCTTGTCGTGGTCATATTTAACTTAAAATAAAATGTGTTAGCTCAAATGGGGTCATTTATTTTTAGGCGGTGCATTATTTTTAAGTGTGCGGCTTTAACCACTATAGTACCATGGAGTACCTGTGAAGGTACCCCATGGCAAAAATAAATGAGCTTGGGCTAGGTGTGATATTTAGTAAAAAGGTTATTCAAAATCAAAACACAAGTCCCGGTCAGCCAATTCTGGCGAAAAACCTTCTCGAAATGTTCGTTCAGCGCTAATGTGAAAATTAATTCTTCAGTTCCAAACTTTCCACTGCATAGTAGAAAAAAGAAGAAGTTAAAACTTGGTCACCAGTTAGTTCGCCAAGCAGGATTATAGTGCAAGAACATTGAAACAGAAAAATTTTTGTGTTATCATACTTCTAAGTGCTACAGAATAAGTATCAAACAGTCTAGAAAACATCAACAATGGAGACATGTAAAAAAAATTAAGGCAGTTTTGTACAGGGGTCAAAAAGGAAAACAGCTCTAATTGTTTTGAAACCTGCACCAACTTACTCATTGATCATGCGCAGTTAAAAAAGGTATAGTTTGTCCAGGTTCCGACCTTTAGTTAAAGGTGCAACGAGAGATTTCACATATCAGGTGTCCCTTAAAAAATCGAAAGTACTGATTTTTTCCCAGATGCAAAGCTTTCCATCAAAAATATCACTATCTGAAAGGATTAAGCTGAGAAATGTTTCTTTGGTACAAAAATTGTGAAATTTCTAATTTCGTATAGGAGCAAATACGAAATTCAGCCTATGTTTTATATTGAAATATAAGCAAATCAAAATCACCTTTTTTCTCTCTTTTAAGACATTTCTGTAGCCTAATACAAGGTAAGAAATCTTGAGTGGCTAATCTATACGAAATTACTATTATGACACAATATTTGGGTGCCTCAAAATCTCTCGCTGCACCTTTAACAGGTACACCCCTATTAAGGTTCAAGGTCATCCTGGGGGTAAACGTTACCCAGTGCTCCGATTTCGTTGAAACTGGTGTCAAATTGTTCGCCTTGCCTTATATTACAATGTTTGGCAATTGGTTTCGTAATTCATGGGCAAAATGTAACAAGGAACTACAGGGGTCTATGTGGGTCACCAAAACTTGACCTCAAATTGTATACAGAGCTGTCACCCAAAGAATTGAAATTAATTTTCTTCTTCAGTATGGCCAGGGCAACAATTTGACACCGGTTTCAACAAAATCTGAGCACTGGATTTTTTTTTGCCCCAGAATGACCTTGAACCTTATCAGGGCTGTAGCCGAGTAACTAAAAGTCGGAACCTATACAAACTATACCTTTTTTTAATCCATATAATGAGACAAATACATTGGTGTACATTTAAACACAGTTTGACCTGATTTCAAATTTACCCCTGTACAAATTTTACCCCTTATTTTACAAAGTTCCCCACATTTCCCAGAGGTTGGACCCAAAAATTACAAAACCATCTTCAAACCTTCTTCCCCAAACTTCTAGAATGGAAATCTCGTTCATAACCCTACTACAAGCACTAATACCAAAATTGTTCTATATCACTTACCCATGAAACGAACAATGTTTTAGGAATTAAAACTCATAATTTATTTAAATGTCAGTCAATTCTAGGTTTATAATTTTCTTAAAATAACTTTTGGGACATAATTTGGGTGCATAATTGCGCGGATTCAGGGAAAATGCCGATTTATCGCTACGCTGCAAATGCGGAAATAAGTGCCGAAAATAACGATCTCTAAATGCGAAATCTCCCGGATCCTATAGACCCATAGAAAATGTCTTGGAAAACTTAATACCCGGCCAAGGTTTCCGCGACCCACCCCGTGTTGCTTACGAACTCTCCATGAGCACCTTTAATTTTATGATTAGTTAAAATAAAACCTTACATACGTGAACTATATTTTACCGTTTATACCGTCGATCATTGGCCTATATGCATTTTAAAGCTAACCACTTACAAATATCAAATTGTTTTGATCAAATTTGCATGAGAAAATGTGTTTCGGAAAGCAAACATTGCTTGGTAAGGGTTCCGTGCTTAGCGCAAGAGAGAGCGGCACCCCCTCCCGCGCCACTTACTATATGAATTCTCTGTGACATTTTAACCCATCAAGTCTGTTTTACTTTTTACAAGCCCATTTATCATACCTATATTTTGCTATAGTGAATCGCTTACAAATTTCAAATTATTTTTATCAAATTCGCATGAAAATATGCGTTTGGAAAGTGAAGATTGCAAAGGGACTCCCCCCCCCCACTTGCATAGCGCAATGGCCGCTCAGCAGCCATATCGTCGACTTTTATCGGCTAGTCGTGCCGCCGTCCTGAAAATTGTTGGATACGCCCCTGGCTCAAAATGCATTTCCCCTTTTAAATACCTTTCCTCGGATTATCCTGGATGAAAAATTAACTTTCCCCAGATATTTTATGAATTACACCAAGCTCAGACAAGCCTCTCTGGTGTGCGAAAAATACACTGAAAGAATATGGTTTTGGGTTTTACGTATAAAGGGGTAATAATTGCATCAGTTACTTGCTTAGGATAGGGAGAAAGACAAATACTTGTTTGAGGTATGCAAAATTGCGCTACTGATACTTGTTTAGGGGCACAAATTCCATCAAATACTTGTTTAGGGTAGCTAATTGCGCTGCTGATACGTGTTTATGGGTGAAATTCAAGCTTCGAAAATACGTATTTAGGGTGCTTTTTGTGATTGCTTGGACACGGATGATACCCCCTTGTCACTGAGAAGTGGCCCCCGGGGCCTTACTAAAATCACTTCCACAAAATTAAAAATAATTTGGGTGTTTATATTTTGTAAAAAGGGAAAAAAACTAATATCATTTTCTTTGTAAGCTTCACTTATCAACCAAGGATGCTGACATTACTGCCAGCATTTTATCAAACTTGAAAAGCATGCAGTCATCAGCTTACAGACCATTGCTCTTGTATATGTGCTAATCCCGGCTAATTCACCTTTCACTTTTCAGATCAATATCTTAATACAAGCTTAAAGTACAATGTCTGAATCCCGGCGTAGAAGTAATTATCGTCCGGCGTACTCATAGTCCGGGAACAATGGTGAACAATAGGGCAATCGATTCAGTTGACTCTTCACGCAACATTAGTTTCTCGCTTTATTCCGTTATCGTCTATGGAGCCCCGGACTGTGGCTCCCGCCGGACTATATCTGCTTTCACACCGCACAAACAAACCTCTCTATTGAAGCCTGTATAGAAGATTCTAGTGACAAGTCACCGACGCTAGTCACCGATGGCAATTCGCGCATGTGTAGCACATTCGGGTGACTGACCTAGGTATACACACAACCGAATGCAGTAAATATGTGTGTACATTGTACGTGTCATGCAAACCATGCTTGACCGCGCCCACAAACACGGTTCCGCGCATATAATTATGACAACAATCAATACTCCCAGTTCAAACTTGGTTCCACTGCGGGAAAATAGCCATACATATTTGCATTGTCACCTTATTAAAATTAAATGTCACCTTGCAATGATGACACTGTGGGTTCGGGAATGATCTAAGTAATACCGACACAGATAGTACATCTCACTAGTCACATTATATCGCGCATAATCTACGATTATTTAGGAGTACTTTTTCAACCCTCAATTTCCGGGATTGACTCATGGCGCAACGTTACTTACATAAAAAACAACACCAACACTCAACAACGGAAAGTCTTATTTAAATTCTGTTTTCAGCTTCCGATAGCCGAGACCAAACCGGTGTGAAAGCAGATATAGTCCGGTAGGAGCCATAGTCCGGGGCTCCATAGACGATAACGGAATAAAGCGTGAAACTAATGTTGCGTAAAGCGTCAACTGAATCGATTGCCCTATTGTTCACCATTGTTTCCGGACTATGAGTACGCCGGACAATGGTTACTTCTACACCGGATTTTCATTGCGCGTATAATTTTGACCACCTGAGGTTTAAAAAGTCTCTCGAACGTCATGAACACACGTTGCAGAATTTCCAAGATCTCCCCAAGCTGTATCACAATATGACGTCACCTTTCAGTAATGAGAGTAATGAGCGGCGCTCTTCATTTGTAAATTGTATTGGAAGAAGTGCGTACGTGCACCGGTCTGAATGCTTTTGAATTGTGTCACAAAACATGCTAGATACACCGTAAATTCTGGCAGGGATGTCAACACATTGATTTTCCGTGGCAGGAATTGCCATCGATTGCCACCACCTCTTGCTGTTTTTACTGTTTTTTACGGAAAGTAAACACCCAAATTATTTTTAAATTTGTGGAAGTGATTTCAGTAAGGGTCTATTTCATTATGTCTGAATATTTTTTTGCCCATTGTGGCCCTTTAAGTGTATTCGACTGTGAATACTTCGCCCCACTTCCCCTGAAAATGTTGTTCAGACGTCAGTATTTCAGCCAGCTCAGAATGTGTTTCAACAAAGGGGAAAGTTACTTAACGTTTTCTTCAGTCATCTTGCTACACAATTTTTCACCCATAGTCAAGTCTCACACTTGATTGCATCAAGAATGCGCGACGCGTTCCAAGTAGGGCCTACTTTTGGCGAGGATTGTATGACACTCAGTACCTTAATTTAAAGTCACAATCAGTCCTTTTTTTTAAATTAAAAATGCCCATTGTGTCTATCAGCTGCTAGTACTGCACCAGATCAACCACAAATGATACTTTTTGTGATTGTAGTTACCTTAAAACTGCCATTTTTGGCTAATTAGTGACGTTAGAAATGTCGAAATACCGTCACTTTTGCACAAGATAAAAGATCATCTGTATCAACACAGTCTTAGCTTTGCAGCTTGCCGGTAACTTACAATAATGCCAAAAAACTTAAATTCGACAAAAATTGAGGGCGTTGTTTGTTTACATCCTGAAGAAAATATAGCGCACACTTAAAAATATGGGGTCAAATATGTACCGACTAAAAATAAATGAAAATAAAACCATTTGAGGTAAAATGACTCTTTTCGTGGTCATATTTAACCCTAAAATTAGTTGTTTTAGCTCAAATGGGGTCATTTTATTTTTAGGCGGTGCATACAGTGTGAGTCAAAATGATTGTTCCCCAAATATCCTGATTTTTTTCTTGTCAAACTGTGCAAGGTAGCTCTTAAAATTGTAATACTTCAAAGTACATTTAAATAGTTTTCACAGGAATTTTGAATTTTTCATTTTGGTTCAGGCAATCAATATCTGCACTCATTTAAATAAAGGCCCTCAGATTTGCCTTTGTACAAGATTCTATTGATTTGAATTGAAGCGCAAATTTCAAGTGGGATACCTAATGAGGGCTTTACACACTCTGGTGGATAAATGGTAATAAATGCCCCAATGAGTATAACACAGGCCGGTTATTAAGTTGGGATTAATGCAACAACAAGTGCAATTATATTTTGACTGTTTAGAACTCTTCAAGGTTTGGAATGAACCCGTTTTTAACTATTAACTAAGGCAAAACAAAAAGATATTGAAAAATACACACCAAAACCAGGTTTCAATTTAAGTGATACACCTTAGTTGGCTAAAGGTCAAAGGTCAGACTTTTTGGGAATAATTTTCTTTCATGATAAATATTAATAATTTTGTGCTTCACTGTGGTGAATAAATGCAATCTCGTTTTTCTGGATCCTGGTTTGTGAATTACACTGTTAACATGTTTACTCATCTTCTATGATTTACTGTACTAAATTTGTACACGCGGCATTTCGGGAGCCCTCTAAAAATGAGGCCATAACTTGAAAATAAAATGCATGAATCTCGGGATTTTTGACATGGTGATTAAGAAGTAATTATTTGTTAATATAAAGTATATAATAATATTCTAAAAAGATTACAAATATTTTTAATATTTTTTGATTCATCGGGGAACAATCATTTTGACTCACACTGTATTTTTAAGTGTGCGGCTTTAACCACTATAGTCACCCCATGGGAGTACCTGTGAAGGTACTCCCATGCAAAATAAATGAGCTTTGGGCTCTGTGTGATTATTTTAGTAAAAAGGTTATTCAAAATCAAAAACCAATCCCGTTCCAGCCATTTTCTGCCGATAAACCTTCTCGAAATGTTCGTTCAGCGCTACTGTGAAAAAATTCTTCCAGGTTCCAACTTTCCCTGCATAGTAGAAAAAGAAGAAGTTAAAACTTGGTCACCAGTTAGTTGCCATAGCCAGGATTATAGTGCAAGAAAATTGCAACAGAAACAATTTTTGTGTTATCATACTTCTAAATTGCTACAGAATAATGTGTCAAAAGTCTAGAAAAATCAACAATGGAGACATGTAAAAAAATTGGGGCAAGTTTTGTACAGAGGTCAAAAGTAAAACAGCTCTAATTGTTTTTGAAACCTGCACCAACTTACTCATTTGATCATGAGCATTAAAAGAGGTATAGTTTTCCATCTACAGTCAATAGTTTCAGGATTATAGGCTCATAACGGTTCAAGATCATCCTGGGGTATTTTTCAGAGTGTTCCGATTTCGACGAGCCTAGTCTCAAACTGTTTGTCTGGTCATATCTATAACAGAAAATGCATATTTGCTCTGCATTTGACATTTTAGTATGTAAATTAGATGGTAAGTTTTAATGACCCTATACGATATGTAGACCATTGTTACATTTTGACCTCTAATTACGTGACCAAATGGTGAAACGAATACAGGTATTATATTTCCTGGTCCTTTGGGACTATACATGAAGAATCTGGGACCATTTTGAAAAGAATCCAAGCATTCTAAAGATATTACTCATATTTCATATTTTATTCAGTACTCACAGATAAAAATACATAAAATCAGCACATAAAATGTTAAAACAGTAGATGTAAGAATAAGGATGAAATATTGCACAACTAAATTACCAGTTCAAATATGACATTTCTTGAGATATAGATTATACAAAGCATTGAGTACCAAGGGTAGCAAAGGGCTTCTTATAAGGAGGATGACGTGAACCTTATTGCCCTCTAACTATAAACTATAACCAACAGCTAGGGCCAAATATACATTTTTAAATCTTAGGGGAATGGCCAACTTGTAGTATTAATGTCAGTGACTACAATGTATAAATAATGTATATTTCAACTGTACAAACCTGCACCCTGCAAATGCATGTCCCCGCGCTACTAACTTCTAGGACTTTTGATGTTGTTCTCTCATCATTTTTTAAGTATAACCCCCCAAAAATTTAATCCAGTTTAATTTCCTTTACACATACGGTGATTGACACACGGACTTGTTGCATTTCTTCGTGAGCGACCCAGTAGACGAGATGCATAGGAAATACAGATCGGAAGAGAAGTATGCCTGTTTGTTGTGTTATTAATAAATTCAAACTAATACTAAGCTTATTTGAAGGTATATAAACCCTAACAGAAGTTTGTAAAAATGACTAGGCCTGGTATCTTGAAATAGAAAGTCGGCCTGATGTTACACACGGGGCAATTATCTGTTAGCGGTTTATACGTTGGGCCATACGATTCGGAGGCAAACAAAATAAGTGACGTAGGAGTTCACTGGTCTATACGTATGAGAGGACCAAACTATGAACGGTTTGAAACATTGCCTCGAATAGGTATTTGAGTAAAAACGTTTTTTAGTATGATTCTTGCGCAAACAATTGATTTTCGCCGTTAATGCATTGCATATTTAGTTCAAAAATAGGGACAGCCGGCCCAAATAGGTTGTCCGAATATGTGGTCAGGTTCCTGAAACAAAGAAGAGCCAACACCCATAATCACTGGAAAACACAACACCCTCACAAGTGTCAGCCCATATGCAATACCCCGACCAAACCCCATATCCCGGAGCACAACCTACCCCCGGACCACACGCCATACCCCCGACCACACCCCATACCCCAGAACACATCCCATTACCGGGAAACCACCCCATACCCCCAGACCAAATCAATATCCCTGGACCGACACCCTAACAAATGCTAACACACTCCCCATACCCCCAGACCAACCACAGACCACACCCCCTAGCCCTGACCAACCCTACTCCCGGGACCACAACCAACACCCACAGACCACACCCTATACATACACGACCACAAAACCCATACCTCCGACACCCCCAAAAAAACCCCCACTAGGGAATTGCATCTCCATTACACCGGACCACACCCCATCTACCAATGATAAATTCCATACCCCCAGACCAAACCCCTACCCCCGACCACACCCCTTACCCCAGCCACCCACCCCCTCCCACAGACCAAACAACACCCAAAAACCCCCAGACCCACACCCATACCCCCAGAACAAGCCCAATACCCACCAGACCACACCCTAGCAAAATACCTGACCACAACCCATACCTCCAGACCCCCCTAGGGAACACACTCTCCATACCCCAGAACACAACCCATACCCCTGACCACACTCCATACCCCCAGACCCACACCCCATACCCCCAGACCACACCACCCACACCCACAGACCACACACACACCTCATTACCCCCAGACCACACATCCACACCACAGAACATTACACCCAACCATACCCCGATCATACCCCGAACCATATCCACGGACCACACCACCATAGCCCCGACCACACCCCTATACCCCCGACCACACCCCATACCAGGACAAAACCCCAACCCCAGACCACCTCCCCATACCCAGACCACACCCCATACCCATACAACACCTCATACCCCCGGACCACACCCAACACCCACGGACCACACCCCCTATGGCAAATACCCTGGACCACAAACCCACCCATACCTCAGACCAAACCCCTAGGACACATATCCATACCTGGGCACACCCCCCATCCCTGACCCACCCCCGTACCCAAGACACAAACCCCATACACATACACCCCCATACCCACAGACCACACACAACCACAGACCACACACACACAACCGGACATACCCATGGACAACACCCACAGACCACCCCCCACTACCCTGGGCAACAAACCATATTCCAAGACCACAACCCCATATCCCCAGACATACCCCAGAATCAATGGACCACACACACACCATCACAGTGTCAGCCCTATGCAATACCCCCCGACCACAACCACACACCCACCAAGCCACACGCCCTCGGACCGCATCCTCCATACCCCCGACCACATCCTCATACCCCCGGACCATACTCCCACTGACCACACCCCAATACCCACACCCCCAATCGAATAGTTCGAGCCGACCAAGTTCAGCCCCGTGTGACGTACAGATCTCCGGATATTTTGTTCACAAGATATGTCAATGAAAATCTGAAAAATAGGTCAAATATGCTAATTATTATGCAAATTAGGTTACTTAGAAGCATATCTACCAGTGTTGGACGAGTACGGACTAATGAGTCGAAGCCGAGTCGGTCCATCAGCGTCGAGTCCGATTCTGAGTCCGAGTCCATCAGGCTTGAGTCCGAGTCACGAGGGTTCTGAGCCTGAGTCCATGGGACATGGAGTTCCGAGTCCGACGAGCAGAAGGTCTGGTCGCACGAGTCCATTGAGTCGAGTCCACGTCCACGAGAATGTGGGCTTGAGGTATGGGCTTGAACTAATTCAGACACCTAAATAGTGAATTTAAACATTATAGTGGGATTATTTGAAAATTACTTGACAGGAGTTATGCACCACCTAGTGTAGGCGCAAGAAGCACAGATGATATGATTCAATTACAAATCTAGAAAGAGGTTGCAAACATTCCTCATGGCTCGCGCAGATCAATGCATGCTGTGCTTGTCCAACAAAATAATCAGACTGTAGTACTTTTTTCAAATAACATTATTTATGGTCTAAAATGCATATTACCTGTTAAATTGATCACTAGTCACCTTACCAGAAAATGATTTTCACAGTCTATTTTATTTCAAAAAACATTTACATTAATATAATCAGAATCTCTTCAATTTCAAGCCTTTTTTGAAAATTCAAGTATCTATAATAGCTCTGGTTTCATGCTAACCTATGTGCGGCTATATAACGTGCGTCCCATAATTGGGCAATTACGCGAGTATATTTTCACATACAAGTAAATATTATGTACGAATCTAGATAGCTCTAGTTAGTTCATACAAAAATTTTAGGTTGTTTGGGCGTAGTAGGCCACCCATGGCAAATATATACCTGGTCTGGCAGTTATTCAGGTTCACACTCTATGAGACTGCGTAGTATGCAGCCCCATTATGCAACTACGTGTAGCTGTGTGAAGTTTGTCAGGCTGGCTAGACTTTACACTGAAGGATTTGAAGCTGTACCTAGAATGAACACTGCCAGAATGAAAACTGCTTGAAGAGGAGGAGGAGGATATAAATAATCACAATTCCTAATCTGAAGACAAAAGTGAAAACGAAAATACCTCTGAATAAGAAACATTAAAATTACTTTTGAAATAACTGTGAAATTGATTATAAAAAACATGTTTGTGCAATAATTAAAAAATAAAAGCATGTTTGTGTAGGCTAGCTCACACATTTTCAATTATTTTTTTGTTAAAGTTGAAATTTTCTTATCGGACTCAGCCGGACTCATTTTTGAGTCCGAGTCCACTGGGGTTGAGTCCAAGTCCGAGTCCAGCAGGTCCGAGTCCGAGTCCATGGGGCCTGAGTCCGAGTCCATGGGAGCCTGAGTCCGAGTCAGAGTCCGAGTCCACTAAGCATGAGTCCGAGTCCGAGTCCAAGTCCGGACTCGGACTCACCGATTGAGTCCGAGTCAGAGTCCGGACTCGCTCCAACTCTGATATATACTGTTGTAAATCGAATCAGTTCGAGAATCTGTAGCCCGCACCCTTCCACCAAGTTTCAGCTAGCCCTGTGTGACGTATAGATCTCCAGATATTTTGTTCACAAGAAAAGCTCACGACGACGACGCCGCCGAAGACGCCGACGACGCAGACGACACACATGCTGCCATAAGGTCTTTCCTATCGGTCGACCTAAAAATGTGGTTTACATTTTTAGGCGGTCAACTTATTTTTAGGAGCAACGATGTACAAATATACCAAAAAATGGCTGCCCAAACATTTAAACCATATGATTCAAAACGGAAGCGTGTTTTGCAAGATTTATCAAAACGTTCTACTAAAATACACAAGGGTATGCACTCAAATCCTGAGCTAATACACGGATTTCTACGTATTTATCTATATACTAAATGTACTCTTTGGCTATATTACCTAAATCATTGTTCACTTTATAGGAAACAGGAGATATGCAAAGTATATCTGTCTATACGGCAAAAGTAACATCTTTCTTTTTCCAAGGTAAAAGGAAGAACGAGATTTTTCTTGAAGTCTCTCCTTGAGAAAAGATGGGGAACTTTTTGTCTTTCCAAAAATTACAAAATTTTCGCATTCTTCTCTGGTATTTTTAAGTTTCTCCATCTGGCAAGAGTTTCCATATGTCCCCGCTCCTCATGAATTCTGCAAACTTATCATGTGATTTATCCCGTCAAGGCTAAAGAATTTTGCTTTCGTATTCCCCATCAGATCATCCACGTAAATAATGACCCTCCCTAATTATCATACACGCGCAGATTCTACAAGTACAATTTTGGTTTAATTACTACCTTTAAAGGGATCAAAATTGGTATAAAATTGGTATAAAATTTACCTGTTCTGATAAAATGTGAGTGTCCCATAGCTCTTGTCATGAGAATACCATTCTTGTTTTCTTTTTCAATTCTGGCATAGGTTGCCCTCATTGTTTCAATGTTACTATTTACAACGCATTTTTGAATAGCTTCTTCCGTCAACGACTGGCGTAAATGATCTGCAATCTCTTTAACTTTCGAGGTTGGATTCTGCCAAAATATCGAGGGTTTAGTGCAAGAAGGCCCCATCTGCAATATCTGCCATTTGTCAGTTGTGTTCTTATTAAGTGTTATACCTGCCAAATATAACATGTGGCAGCTATTGCAGATGGGGCCTTCTTGCACTAAACCCTCGATATGATCAAAACAAGTAGGTGTATGTTAGATAATTAACCATAAAAATACCAATATGTTGACACATATGAGACAAAAACATAGCTAAAGCGATATGAAGCAAGTTGTCAATGGATTGTAGTGTATTGGAACTGATGTGGCATTTGTTATGTTAAGAGGATGACCCGATTTCATTATTTAAAATTTTGATCTTAATTGGTTGATATTGACCCCAATACCCTATCCGTAAAGTTTCACGACGATATTTTAGTCCGTTTTGGTGGAGCTAAAAACATAATTTTGTAATCCTAGAATACAGTGTACAATTAACACTGGTCGACCAATATGGGACACTTTTTCACCAATAACATCCAAACCAAATATGTTTCATGTCCTAAGATTTCACAGGGTAAATGAGAAAAAAAAAAACTTTCTTCAGACACCAATATGTTGGTGGCGAAGAAACTATTAGCAACCGTGCCGTGGTCGTTTAAATCCACGAAGCAGTAGTCGTCATTTAATATATTGGGAAAGAGTTCCATATGTACCCCCCTTTAAATTGCTACATGAAACAAATTATATTTATTTATGGCCTACACTAACAAAACCCCTAACCCTAAGGCCAAAAATAAAAATAATTTGTTACATGTAGAACTTTGAAGGGGGGTACATATGGAACTCTTGCCATATATTGCAGGCCTATAACTAGTGCAGTTCACCCGTATGTGACCTTTGACCTGTGTATGGCATGTGTTATGTGATGCTCAGGTCAAGAGTCATTTCGGCCATATTTGGGTGTTCTAGGGAATTTGTAAGCGAATTGACCTGACCTTTGACATACGGAGTCAATTTGAAAGCGCGATAACAACCCTCAGACTGTCGTTCCACGAGCTAAATATCAGCTCCATACGTCAAATAGCCGGACAAACAGACAACCCTTGTTTTTTTTATATATTGAAGCAACATTGGCACATTTTTTGCAGAGCGCCCCCAATTTTCAAAATTTGAGACTTTGCACAGTTGTGTTGGTAATTGTCTAGTAAACTATATTTGCGAACGACAATGCTAATAAATGCGTATTTATCATAAAAGAAGCGAATTTGTAATTAGAATCGGGATCCCTGATTGTAATTTAACGGCGGAGCTGGAAACGTCAAATTTATGTCCATTCATGATGAAATAGTGGCTCCTCACGAAAATGACCTTTAACTTAAATGGCCTGAACCGACAGAACAAGAACTATGGAAGAACGTAGACACGTATACATGGCACGAGTTTTTGGCTATTTCATATGGGAAGGACGTTTCTAGCAGTCGTTGAATTGTTATAGGAGATCTCCGATATTAATTTATTCTAACTACAAAATTCCTTCTTTTGCGACACATGAGAATTTCGACCGCTACCATTTGCAGGTAGTGTTAACAAGCACCAATGAAAACTGTGCAAAAATCTCAAATTATTTGGAAAATTGCGGGCGCTCTTCAAAAATATGTGCTATTATTGCTTTAACAAGTTTTGAGCAAATTGTTCTCACACTTGCACATTAATTGTCTGTTAAGTTCAACGAAAAAGAGAAAAGGTAAGGAGAGAGAGAGGGGAGAGAGAAAGAGTGAGAGAGAGCGATAGAGAGCGATAATGGAGGTGGAAAAGGGGAAGGGAAATGTATGATGAAAGAGTGGGTGAGAGCAAAAATAACAATGCGTATACCCTTTTGACATCTTCATACTTCACAAATAACAGTTTTTCGTCATGTCGATGTCTCCAGTAATCCAAGCAATGGTCCAAAGGACACTGACCATACACTAAGGAAAAATCAATACATTGCAATTTTAATGCACTGCATGTCTTATGAGCCGTTTGGGTATTTTCCATATTTTATAATGAAACGATAAGAATGTATTTGTATATATCAGTGGCGGATTTAAGAGTCAGCAGTGTCAGCAGCTGCAGCTGCTGACAGGGCCCCCCTAAAATATTGCTCTCAGGGCCCCCTCGGACATACATTAGTCGCACTTCGTGCGATATTGCGTTGATTCTTTACGCTAAAGGGGGCCCCACTTTAAGCTGCTGACAGGGCCCTATTCCTTAAATCCGCCACTGGTATATATAATATATATATATAATATATATATATATATATATATATATATATATATATATATATATATATATATATATATATATATAGTCGAAGAGGCTGGTTGATAATACACAGTGCAATGTTGAGATATATCAGAGACACAAGGCATAAAAAATATGTTTGTTTGGCGTAACGGAGAAAAAATATCAGGGTCGGTCGGTCGGTCATATTTTTTTTTAAAATTTCTTTTTAGATCTTTTCAATGTTTTGCTCTAAAATGAATACAAGATGCTACTATTTAAAGCTTTTTTCAATGACATAGCAAAGATCTTTTATTTTACTTGTTGTAGTTGCTTTGTTGTCTTGTTTTGTTATTTTTTACCAGAGTAGAAGCCCACCTAAATTGCAGAAAACTTGATGTCAAGGATTACATAAATCTGCCGAAGCCGTGCATCTGAAGACTCAGTCTGGAATTCCCTTGATGAGCAGCTTTATGAAGAATTACCAACTGAAATAGGCGATATCCACAATGAGTAATTAACCAATCTGGAAATCATGTCTACAAGAGACTCATGAACAGATATGGAGTTAAACCAGCAGTCTCCAAAAAGAATGATAAGAAGCAGCAATGCTCAAGACATGCGCAACAACAAAAACTAAGGCGTTTGAAGAAAGACACCCGGGCCAATACAAACAAGCCCTGAGAGATGGAAACAAGGTGCACTCAGCTAATTTGTAAAAGGATTAATCTCGAACGCTTAGACAACAAAGTAAGGAAACTAGAGCCGAAATCACAAGAAAGGAAAAGTGCCAGCAAAGAGGAGCACCACTTTCGACAAAATCCGCACAAATATGCAAAACGTCTACTGAAACAAACAAGATCTTCTTCCTTCAGCAAAACAGCTGCAGAGAAGTTTTTTTTTCAAAAATGTCAACAGTGGCAGAAAGCGCAACTAAAATTACCATCCTCTAAAGTGCATGAAGAGACCACCAAAGACGACCGATGCATTCAACACTAAACCAACACGGTCTGTCAGAGTTAAAAAGCTATCTTTAGAAAAGAAGAAATGCCAGTGCTCTTGGTACCAATCGCATCCCATACCTAGTGTGGAAGAAATGCCCTAGATCAACGCCGCTACTACATAAAGTTATTTGCTATATATGGAGAACAGCCGCAATACATGTGAGCTGGAGAACGAGAGAAACCATCCTTATATCGAAAGAGGAGAACACTAGTGATCACTCCTGCTTTAGGCCTATCACACTGAAGAATTCCAGTGGTAACCTCGGAATGGGTATTCTCGCTCAAAGAACCATCAACTATACAGAAAATAACTATATCGACAAATCCATTCAGAAGGGTTTCATGGAGAAAATATCAGGATCACTAACTAACTGAAATGCTCCAAGATGACAAAAAGAATGGTAAACCAATCGTGACAACATGGCTGGACCTGCAAAATGCATACGGTACTGTACCACACAACCATGTACAGTTTGCTTAGAGTGGCATCATATGTTCCAGACCACATTAGGAAGATCATATTTAAATACTATGATGAGCTGTTCATGTGTCAAAACAACTGAATGGACAAATTACTGGATACAGTGCATGACACGAGTCTTCCAAGGCTGCCCACTCTCCTGTTTCTGGCCGTCTTCAATCTGTGTCTTGATCTCCAAGACCAGTCCAAACACCTCGGGTACTGCATGAGTGGATCTGACATCACATCATCTGCCAAAGCATACGCAGATGACCAGACTCTCGTAGCTAGGAGCCCAGAAGGATGCCAAGAGCTTGTAAATACAGTAAACAACTTCCTCAAGCGGACACGGACCATGAAAGCCAAACCAAACAAATGCAAGTCTCATGCCATGAAGAGGTTTGTCCCCAACAACGCAGAACAAACGAAACAAGGACACAAAATGCAATATGTGGCATACGATCCCGGCCTAGAAATAGACGGACAACAGATTGCTTATATCCACAGTCAACCCATGCGGTTCCTCGGGAAGCTGTTCTATAACGACCTGATGGACAATAACATCAGAACATGGTATGCACAAAGCTGACAGAAATGCTTCAAACAACCAATTCAAGTCAACTGAGTGGGCTATGGAGCTATGGATATATAATAATGCTATTGTATCGAAACTGACGTGGGAGTTCACCATCTATAACTTCCCAATTTCCTTCGTTGGAAGCTACTTGCACCAAGTACCTGAAGCAATAGGCAGGTATAAGCAGATGCACCACCACCAGTGCTCTGTACAGGAGCAGGAAACATTATGGCCTGCAACTGAAAATGCTAACCACATGTATGCAAGTAACTAAGTACCATCTAAACAAGTACTCTAAAGATGGAAGTACACAGACACTCTACAGAAAATGCATGAAAGTAAAAAGACGAAATCCAGATGGAATGGTATAAAGAATTAGAACAGAAAGAACGGCATCTAATTCTAAATGAAATGGCTAGAGGTCAGACGGACAGAACCGGTCTTGGGTTCAAAGAGAACCAAAACCTGATCAAAGACATGAGTCATCAAGAACAAAGGAAATGCCTCACCGGACTAATACAAGACGTAGATGAGGAAGACATGTTGGTCTACCTTAACGGATGTGGGAAACAAGGGTAGTGGTTGAACTGGGAGTCGTTCATGCAGGTCGACACCTCCTGGAAGAAACTTTTGTATGTTTGGACGCCAGAGCTGCTGTCTTTCCGCATCAACGCAATTCATGAACAACTTCCATCCCCTGTCAATCTGAAGCTGTGGGGCAAGACCAATCTTGGACTCTGCCAATTATGTCATCATTGTCATTGTACACTATTCAACATCCTCAATGGTTGTACCTACTCATTACAAAGCGGAAGATACAACTGGTGCCATGACCAACACTGAAAGCGATCTCTACAGGTCTGGCACCGTACGTTGTAGAGGCAAACCAGAAAAAAAATATCGCACCTGAGAATCTGAACTCCATCTCTACAATAGCCTTTCGCACAGCTGATGGTACAACTTATCGAAATCCACTCTTACTAATGCCTAAGACAGAGCCAACCAGCATTCTGAAGAATGCCAATGACTGGATATTCCTGATGGTTGAGGAACACAAACAGTGTTCCCTCCAGAAATCACTCAGACAGCTAAGAGACCAGATATCACCATCTTTTCTACCAAAACAAAGACAGTAATCATCATACAGCTGACGGTCCCTATGGAGGATAACCTATCCAATGTATATGCAAGAAAGAAGTGCAAATACCAAGATCTAGTGGCTGACTGTGAAAGCAGAGATTGTTTTGAAACACAAGTAGAAGCATATGTTATCTGCAGATACAAATCAGTCAACATCAGCCTGTCATCCTTCGGCATTCCTAAAGGAAAGTGAACTGCTATAACCGACCAGCCCCGAAAATTGGCACTAGAGCGAGCTATGTCATCTGGCTCAGCAGAAGCTCAAAGGCATTCAGACAGATGGAGCTACAAGCAACGCCAGCAATATGCTCTGTGGGAAGTGGAATGGTTGAGCGCTAACAAAACCAGGTTTAACCCGCCAAAGTCTGGTCCATAGCCCAGAGACCTCAGAACACACTAATCTAGACAAAGAGATACTGCATATGCGCATAAGTTTTCCCTACTAAGTCACCTTCACAGAGGGAGATATATCAGGAGTGCTCATATATATATATATATATATATATTCACCAGGTTAACAGAGAGTGATTGTGTTAAGTTTAATTGCCTGAAAACATTGAAGAAAACAAAGGAGCGCGTGACCAAAAAATCGCGCAAGCGCGGCGTGAAGATGCGGCGCGGTGCAGCACGGAGCAAGCCGGTGCCAAGCGCAAACGCGCAAAGGGATCACGCATATAAACATAAACACAAACGAGAAAGTTATCTATGATGAGCATTGAACATGATATTCATGCCTCTAGGGGTAAGTGTTCCCAACTGGTTGATGACCCGCTGTTCGCAATTGTACCGCTGATGGTCGGTGTTTCCTTCAGTAGACATGACCACGGTGACTGAGAGATCATTCAGGGTATGTTGCTCTGAGTTGAAGTGATTTGCAACCGGCATATTTTGCTTCTTGTTGATAGATCTACCGTGAGCTGAAAATCTGATTGAAAGGAGGTTATTTGTCTCCCCAGTATATACCATGCGACATCTCTTGCAGACGATGGCGTAAATGATGTTCCGGGACGTGCAGGAAAATCGCTGGTTGATATGGTCTCTTTTGGTCCGTTGACTTGGGTGACATCCCGCGGCCCGGCCACATACTTGCAGGTTCCGTAAAGACGGCGCGCCGCGATTGCAGGGTTTGGCGCCTTTTGCAAGATGTCGGGGATCAGGAAATGCTGCACGGACGAGGTAGTTGGCAAGGTTCCGTTCTCTTCTGAAAGCGACAACTGGTGGTTTATCAAAGATGTCTTTTGTGGTTGCGTCCCTGCTGAGTGTCTCATAGTTTTTGAGGAGAATGTTCCGGATGGGAAGGTTAGATCAGTCATCTGATCGGTTTGTTTCTTGAAGTCATCATCGGAGCTGCAAATGACGCGCAACCGTAAGAGCTGTGAATACGAAATCGATTCCCTTCATTTAGGTGGATGGATCGATGAGTGTAGCAAGTAGTTATGAGCGTCAGTAGTCTTGTAATTGATGGACGAGGTCAATGAGTGTTGATCATGTTTAATTGACACAGCCAGATCCAAGAAGGTGATTTTGACTTCCGAGGTGAGATGTCCCAGGTGAATTTAAGAGCAGGGTGGAAATCGTTCACGTGATCTATGAATGACTCCAACTCAGCACGCGTGCAAGATGTAGCACAAAAGTAATTGTCAATGTATCGCACGAAAAGATCTGGAACAGGTCCTTTGTAGAATGCAAAATCTTCTGTTCAACAAAACCCATGAAAAGGCAGGCAAAGGCTGGGCCGAATTTCGTTCCCGTGGCAACGCCCCTAATCTTAAGATAATGCTTATCCTTAAATATTAAGTGATTGAGCGTGAGCACTAGTTCAAGAAGACGTAGGAGAGTTCTAGTAGATCGAGACCTGATGGTCCGTAGTTCCAGGAAATGTTCAAGCGCTTTAAAGCCATAATCAGTCATTGTTTTCCAAATTCACAATGCCCATTTTGTCTCTAAATTGCTAGTGTTAGGTCATATCAACACCTTATACAGGGTGTCTCAGAAAGAATTACACCATAACTATTGATGACCATAACTTCAAAAGTGAGTATCACATTTGATAAAATTGATAAAATCTTAAACCACAACTATTTTTCAATATTTTGATGTAAACAGTACTCGATTCGGTTCAGTAGTTTTGAAGAAATAAGCGATTATGTAACACATGTCAATGGACACTGACGTTGTGTGTATTGGGGTGTTTTGTTGTAGGTTAATTCGCTGTCGCAGAGAATACGACATTCCATAATTACTGGTTCACGCTTGGTTAGCACACCTTTCTATATATTCAACTAGTAATTGAGTGTGTACGGTGATCATTCGATTGTGGTTTCGAAATTGAAGTTGACCTGGAAACGATCGATTTTGACGTCACACTGCATCAGCGTATAGGTAGATAGCACTGACCTCTACACATGGATAGCGGGCTGCCGCACAGTTGAATGGTCGCCGAGTGAAACAACAGGAAGTTGGTTTTGGACCTCTACAATATGGCGGAAACAATGCATACACATTGGTGCACATATTCCACACAGATGTTCTATTGTTGGACAAGGTGTATGCATTGTTTCCCGCCATATTGTAGAGGTCCAAAACCAACTTCCTGATGTTTCAATCGGCGACTCTGACCCGCTATCCATGTGTAGAGGTCAGTGGTAGATAGACTGAAGATGGTTTGCAAGCTTTGAGGTGCAGTTATTATATTGATCTAGTAAGCTAATAGGTGACTTAGAACCGAGCCGCTAAGTATTATGGGTAATGCGGATTTTTCATCGGTGGCAAAGAAAATCGCCTAGGACCCGAAACTTTCAGCCCAGACTATCCATTCTGGTTTTTGCGCTATCTACAATTCACTTACGTCCTATATTGATCTAGAGTAAGCGAGTGGAATAACCTCTGACCCGAAACAGACAATATAAGATGTCGGGCGACATTTCAATTTGCATTATCGTTCACAGAGAGGTTGCGTAATCGATAGACCCCGTTGATAAAACACATACTTCGAGTCGCAGCTAGCGACTGTCGCGCTGGAGCATGCGCAACACCTAATCTTGTCTCCAAGATAGAGTGTTGCGCAATCGTTAGCTGCAACTCGAGGTATATCGACGGCTTAAGAAGTGCCGCTCTATACTCACTGTCTTTTGTCAGAAACCTTTTTGTTACAAATTCAGTGAAATTTTCTTCTCCCGGGTATTTCCAGAACTGGTGATACGAAACAGCACAGTCACGTGGGTTGCGAGCCAGATAGATGGCCTTGAAAAAAAATAAGAAATAAATTAGGCCGGTTATAATACTCATCATTATCCAAATTATCATTAAA
This sequence comes from Ophioderma brevispina, assembly GCA_023653785.1. Classification (NCBI taxonomy): domain Eukaryota; kingdom Metazoa; phylum Echinodermata; class Ophiuroidea; order Amphilepidida; family Ophiodermatidae; genus Ophioderma; species Ophioderma brevispina. The sequence continues at coordinate 43,033 of JAMKCH010006887.1, read as the reverse complement.
GCAATATTAGCACATTTTCTGAAGAGCGCCCCCAATTTCAAAATTTGATATTTTTGCAGAGTTATGTTGGTAACTGTCTACGAAACTATACCTGCAAACGATTATCCTAAAAAATGCGTATTTATCATAAAAAAACCGATTTTATAATTAAAATTGGGATCCCAAATTGGACTTAACGGCAGAGCTGGAAATGCTACGTTTATGTCCGTCCATGATGAAATAGTGCCACCTCAAGAAAATAACTTCTAACTTGACTTGCCTGAACCAATAAAACAACTAATGGATGAGCGTAGATATGTACATGGCGCTATTTCCCGGCTATTTCACATTGGAAGGCCGTTTCCAGCAGCCGTTGAATTATTATCGGGATCCCGATATTAATTATTCTAATTACAAAATTCCTTCGTTTGTGACACATAGACATTTTCGAGCTTAACCATTCACAGGTATAGTTTACTAGCCCGTTATCAATGCAACCGTGTAAGAATCTCAACATTTTTGAAAAATTGAGGGCGCTCTTCAAAAAAAACATGCTAATATTGCTTTAACCACATTCACATCCTTCTCATCACAATCGTCATCGGCCACATTATTCGTTACCCAAAACTATAGGCCTACCCTTTGAAACAGGAAGAGCATTTTGTTCATGCAGAATAAATCATCATGGACAAACATTTTGGTCCACATATCCATATTCAATGCTTTGATTTTGTCAAAAACTACATGGCAAGTTCAAACTTGAATTACCTCAAACATCTGGTTGACAATTGTCAATCTAAAGATGAACCAGGACCATATTACGCTCTTAAATTTTAGAGCCTCTATCCGATATTTGAGTTTATAGTTCTAAAAAACAGATTAAGAAGTAAAACGTCAAGTTCGGAACTCTACCATAGCGTATTATGCTTACGGTTTTTCTAAACTGGAACATACACCAACAAGCCTCTATACGCTTACTTTGCAAACCCGCAAAGAGGGAACTATTATTTGTCAAAAACAAATGGACATTATGTTCCATGATGACAAACAAATGGTTACTTTTACCTGCTCTTCCAAAATTGACAGGCTTAGGATAACTGAACATGAGATTGCTTAACTCTATCACCCCCCTTTACTACAGTCACGCTAACTAACCTTGGCTTTACTGGTCCAGAATTGAGGCGGCAAGATCTTTATAGGCAATGAGTAATAATTACTCTCGGTGACGGCATTTTCTCCAGTATTGTTGTATGGTAAGGTACGAGACTACCAAAAGGATTAGCAGGATCTGTTGCCATGGGGATTCCTAGGCCACCTTTCAAACAGGAGTGATCAATCTTATCTAGGTCTCCTCCAGCGAGAATCAGACTCACGATTTCTGCCATCCAATGAGTTCCTTCAAATTGAAAAGGGAAATATATGTATATAACTGAGAAGCTCTGATAAGGAAAAGAGTACAAACGGGAGTAAACAGGAGAAATTAAGGATTATGGTTGGGCTCATAAACCAAGTATCGATATCAAGTATCAAGATATACTGCGGAATATTAGTGTCGTTGAAAGACAACCCCGTCGTCTTGAACTGTAAGACAAAGTTACCTTCAGGAATCATCCGAAAAAGAACCTGTTCTGAAGAAGATTCGAATGGATCATATGCTGTGCATTTATATGACTTTGCGTGCTGTCTTCGCTGTCAGGACATATCATTGTTGAACTGCATTAATTCTGGACATTAGTGGACATAGTAAGATCAGTAAGGGCATTGAGTGTATCAGTATAGAATTGTAATTGTGTTTTGGATATTTCAAATTCTTGAACCAAATAATGTGATGAAAATCATATTAAGTCAGTGTTATTAGATCAAATTCAGATCATTTGTGTTTAAAGGGTATTTCTGACCTTTGGCGTACCTTTGGCGTACACGATACGTCGTATTCACTTGTTGTGGTGAGTATTCGCAATGTACCTTCCACAGGAAGCACACCAAATCTTGCGAACGAGACTAAAATTGGATTGAATATATACCACATGTACGTCCCATGTAACAAGTATCATGAAAATCAGCCATTCCATAGCAGAGGTATGCTGTTCACAAAACTTTTAAGTGCAAATTACCCAATGTGAGCGCACCGTTTTTTTCTCTTCTGACCATTGGAATATGACCATTGATCTCTAATCGGGTTCACGTAATCTTTGATATCCAAACAATCATTGCGTCCAGATTTCAGTATAACATATGCGAACTTTAAGAAAATTTAAAATAAAATAAGTTTGACCTCATTTGACCTTTGACATGTAATTTGTGACCTGAAGTATAGTTCAATTAGTCTTTTGCTGCCCAATAATAGTTGCTTCATGCTAATCGGTTCGAGACTGACAAAATTAGAAGAATTTGAATAAATTTATGGTACAGGGTTTACAATGACCATCGAGTCTGAGTTTGAGTGTATACGGTACCTATCTTTTCAGTGCTAGATTTGCCAATTAGCATTCTATTAATTTTCGATAAGGCGAAGGAATGTTTTGATCATCTGCCAGTTTGAGAGCAGGAGTAAACCTGAAGAAGCAGGGGGATCGCTCCGAAAACCAACGAGGTCGAGAATTGATCGGGAATTCACGTGCGCATAGGCCTGGCTATGTAGGGTGGTGGATTCGAACCCGGGGTCTAGTGCAAGATAAATGGAACTGCTTCCTTGCCAATCCGCGCCCCCACAGGCGAAACATACATTAAAAATCATTGAAAAGAAATATTAGCAAACCTGTTAAAATGCACCAACTGGCTACAAATTATTAGAATTTAAAGAGATTTACCACTTTTAGGATAAGCTATAATGAAGATGTCATTATCCCGAACATGAAATGTCTTCATTTCATCAAGGGTGGATCTGGGGATGAATTCTGTGTATTTGATTCCCTCATAGTCATAGACTGAAACAAGTCCCTTGTCGTGAACTAATCCTTGTGGTTCGCTGACGTTTCCGGAGATTATGTCAGCTTCAGAGTGGTCTTCCATGATATTGAGCCTCTGGTTGATGGCAGCTCCCAGTATAAGTATAGAAGAATGATCAGGAGATCTGTGTAGGTGAACAAAAATGTGTTTTTAGATATTGAATAAAGGTCTCCAAACAGACCATTCGCGAATATAATGGGTGTCTGGAGGTGTGTTGAGCTTGCTATTTTCTGACCATGTCGAGCAGGCACGTCAGGAACTAGCAAGCGAAGAATTAAATGCAATTTTATCCAATTATTTGGTACCATTTTGGATATATATCGCTTATAATTTTAACGGAACATATAGGCCTAACCGTTTCCTTTAAAAGGAAATGGCATAAAAACAAATTGACAAAATGAAAAGGACCCTTACTGAAATCACTTCCACGAGTTTGAAAACAATTTGGATGTTTGGATATTGGGGGGGGGGAGAGGTGGCAGTTTGTGGCAATTTCTGGAACAGAAAAGCAAGGTGATCACATCCCTGACAGAATTTACAGTGTATCTAGTATGTTTTGCGACACAATTCAAAAGCATTCATACCGGGATTCAGGCATTGTGCTTCAGGCTTGTAGTAAGATATTCATCTGGCAAGTGAAAGATGGATTAGCCGGGATTAGAACATATACAATACCAATGGTCTGTGAGCTGATGACAACATGCTTTTCAAGTTTGATAAATGCTAGCAGTAATGTCGGCATCATTGTTCCAGAAACTACCACCTCCCTGGAACTCTTCCTGTTTTTACTTTTTTTGCTGGTCGGTACGACCAGCCAGTAAGAGCAAATCCGTGTAACTGACTGACTGACTGACTCCGTGCCGTTATGAAAGTTGTTGCCAATGCCGATCATTTTACGTCTTGACCAATTTCAAAGAAACACCTTATTACCTCAGCTGGTCGGGCCGTGCGTGATCGCGGCAAGGAAAAAGGATTTTACGGCTACTATAATCGTTTTACTATTATAAAACAATACAAGAGTAAGCTCTTCAAATTACAATTACAAACCGTCAAGTACCAAGCACCCACTTTGAATTTTAGAAGAACAGAGTATTAAAGTTCTAATTATAGTCGATCTGGCGTCATAAATTGTGTCAGTTGGGCGTCATATGGGTGCATTATTTTGCAACACTGTCAACCCAACCCTAAATGACCTCGTGATATGCGAAGGTCCTTGAAAATCAGTGACAAAGCTTGCCATTGTAGCAGTCCGAAAAAGTGAAACGCGCCTGTTTTGCGCAAATTCCGGAAAACTGAATAAAACACTGGACGGTGTGCTGGAAGCATGAAAATGACCGCAGCTGCGTAAGCGAAGCACGAAATGAATAAATACACATTCCCCCCCCCCCCTTGTTTTTCAGACAATTGCTAGTGACGTCGAAGGTGAATTGATTTGAGAGCATGATTTAAGCATTGTGAAGAACCAAAACTCGCTGTGGATATAATACCTGGTCCCCGTAGAGGGAGCCAGACAAGCCGTTTATGATGAATATTCGCCGGTCAGCGAATTTTTCATCTCGTGATGTACTGGCTTGGTTCACCTGACAGTGCGTGGTGTAAATACCTATAACTAGGAATGTCCCCGTTGCGGCATTGCCGACATACAAAACACAGTAGCTTTCCTTCCACTACTAGCAGTTGTCACCGTGCAGGGTACAGTCATGACAGTACTTACTGGGTCACACAAGTGGGGCTGAATGCAATGATAAAGGTTAGGTCTTATTTGGGTCCTTCTCCGACATATCTCTTTTTAGCAGTTGCATTCTTGTTTTGTGAATGGTCACTTACCGTTCCTTTAAAAAAAAAAAAATCACACACTTCTCCAGTAATTCCACATCATAAGCCTTAACATTACTCGACAAATGATATATACCACAATACTCAAAAGCCCCAGTTAGTGATAGTGGCTTCTTTGATGATTAAATTGATCATTAGCGGGTTATTTGCTATTAAAGGAGCATCATTAATTTGTCTACTTAAAGGGCCTCGTAAGATCAAATTCCTTTGACCAATTTCAAAAAGTGGCATTCCTTAATTTACCAAAAGAAGCATTCTGGCCATTAGGCATATAGACACTGTCCTCTCATCAGCTGCCTATTGACCATGTAACTGTCTCTAATATGGAATTAGTTGTGTTGAGAGTGGTGTCCAACATTCCACTTTAGCTTCAAGTGCCTTCTATACAGGCAGACTGGTTTTCGGACTATATAATAAAAGTCAAATGTGATGTCTTCTTGATTAATTGGAATAAAGGGCATTCTTTGATTTACCAATTAAAAGGCCCTTTGCTAATTAAAGAGACATCCATATTTTTCCAATTAAAGCGGCACTCTGAAATCAATTCATTAACCACTTAAAGGGCATCTTTCTGATTACAATTAAGAAGCATTCTTTATTGACTATTTAAAGGCTATATAGACCTATTCCTCTGATCAGATTTCTAGGCCCACTAACTGTGTTGAGGGTTGTGTCCAACATTCCACTTAGCTTCAGTCCTTCTTATGAAGCAGACCTTGCATATGGACTATATAATATATAATAATTAATTATGCACGTGTGGTGCCATACCACCGTGCTATTACGGCGTACCGCGCCCCACATGCAATACGGCAAATATTGGGCACTTCGGTCATGCGACTCGTCAAAAAATATCGTGTTTTTTATTATTTTGAAACCATGTAAACCTTTTGTCAAGTCAGCTTCTTCCTTTCATATACATATATTGGCGATGCTTTTTTCCGCTGAGAACAAAAATTCGCCCCTTCGGTTTTCTGTTTCACCCTCAGCCATCCAATATTCTAATTATGTGATGTGCTTCATTGATTAGTGTATTACAGGGGCTTCTTGATTTTCCTAATTTGGGGGTCAATTTAGGTCAGATTTGAAAAAGGCCTCAATATCAGAACACTAAGTCATCTTTTTGGATCGCAAAATGTAACTGAAATAATAAACTGCTTGATGTTTTTCCACATACCACACTCCCCTCATCACCAAACGGATTTAAAATCCGCAAGAATACAGTTTTAGGATCATTTTCCACTTGTGAAGTGTGAATGCCTTTACAAATTTTGATAAAAAATTTTTGATATTTAAGGTGGGCTTTGCTGAATTTGAGTGCAACGGGGGCACAAATGTAAAAAATTAAAAAAAAATGGCCGCCAATGCCACATATTTCATATTATTTTTTGTAATAATGCTTTCTACTTTTAAAATTTCTCCGACTTACTTCTATATACCGTCCTTAGAAGCGGAGCATCTTTTCAATAACTTAGCAGCATAAGTTCTTTCCCCACGAGCTCAAATTGGAAAAAAAGAGAGAAAATTCAAATGGCCGCCCAAATATGACGCTAATGAAAAATATATACTTACTCAAATTTGATTTTTTTATTCAAAATTTTTAAAGAAGGACAGGAACATGGAGTTACTGTCTCCAGTGAAAGGAAGACTACTGATGCCATGACATTCTTAAGTTGTCGTAGAATAAGAAAAAGGCATAGGCCTACTATGATGGTTTTGTTTTAAATTTTGGTGGATAGGTAATTTTGGTTAGGCTAGCTATAGGTCAAACTTTTATGTATGCAAATATATAAATTGTGACTAGAATGTCTGGACCTTCGAAATGACTTGCTAGACATTTGAAAAGGACTAACAGCCATATATTACAATATATTCCGTTGGAAGTGAAGGGAATCATCAGAAGAAGTAAATGATTATATGATAGTTATTCCTTTCCCATTATTAATGATTGGTACCGAACGATCATGTAAAGGGTGTGTTGGTTCTTACAACACACTTCGATAAAAGGAGAGTGGTAGTATGCCTAAAGTTCAGTAAAACTAAGAATTCAAGATATATTATCTGGCAAATTAGTAATGGTTTTTTTGTTAATGTTAGGGGCTCGAAGATGCCGTAGACTATAAGACCGGAATTAGAGCAGGAGCATGGACCCAGGCAACGTCATCGTTTGACCCCCCCCCCCCCCCCACTAAAAGATGACCCTTTGGTAGTAAGTATTTGACCCTCTATAATGCTAGGTATGAAGTACTCTCAAAATGTGGTGTCACTTTTCAATAGGGGCCAATTTCAGGTACACAGGTCAAACTTTTAATGTCTAGATGACTCCAATCGTGTTGAAAGTATGCCATATTGGCCGTCTAGTAATAAAATGGCACGGAAAGCCATGGTAAATTTCTAGTAATTTATTTCAATAAGGATAAAAAGTAGCGGAGAATCTCACTTGGAAAACCAAAAAAAAAATCAGCATGGAGAAAAACATTTAATGGTCGGAAAGCCTAGAAAATCATATTTTGGCAAAAAGCGGTTATAAAAACACTCTTGCAAAAGCTCCACACTTCCTATGAGGAACTCCATACTATATATCACAAAGGTCATTGCACAGATAAGTTCCTTCGTAAGGAAAGTTGAAAGAGAGCCAAATATGGGGGGGATGGGGAATATGGTGTTGGAATATGCCTAATTTGGAATCTTAAATTGGCTCCTAATACAGGGTGTTCCAAAAAAAAAAAGTGGTTGTTGCAAGCAGATAAACTCCGATTTCTCAGAAAAATGCTAAAGCTGTGAACTGTGAATTTCATTTCATGGAGGATATTGAATATACCCTTTTGTATAAACTGTGCTAATCCCATGGCAATCCGCCCACGCAACCCAGAGATATAAACGATTATAAAGACTATCTGTTTTTTATCCATTCCAATGGAGTTACACAGTTAGTGATTACGCGTACATCAGTAAATTTGTGGTTGGTCCAATCGTGTGCATAACTAAAATGATAACTAAGAACCTGAAGGTGAAATGCTACTAAATTAATGGAATGCAGTGATGTATTGAAACAAATATCTTACATGATATATATAAAATAATAATTTTTAACAGCTGACAAACTCATTTCAAAGGAATTACCGGTTAGAAATATTAATTGTCGGGAGTAAAGTATGTACACATTGCACAGGTTTTAAGAAAGCAATGGATGTTGCTGATGAATGAAATGAAATTTTAGAATCAAGTCAATTGTTAAAAAGAGAAATTAATCATTAAAAGACAGGGTGTGTGCTGTGATTACTCTTAGCTTTAGTTCAATGAAAAAATGAATGGCACGATCCTCCCAAGGTGGATGTGTATTTATAAAACCTTCAAAGAAAAATCGTATTGTGGGTCCATTACACTTTGGGTCTGACAAAAGATGCCAGGCAAACATGTTACTGCCGAGCAACTGACCTTCATTGTCACAAGCTATTTTAATTTCTTGTAAATAAAAAGAATGCATGTATGACATTGTAAAATACAGGGCCACTTAGTTAGAATTAGTTATTTATCATAAAAACAACTAGCCGGGTAGGGTAGAGATAAACAACAATAGACCTACGGCCAGGTTAGATATTTGGTGTCATAGTTGTTAGAATGCGACTGTAGGCTCAATCATGCACCCTTTATTATTCCTAATGCCTATTTGCGACTTAATAAATGTAAAAAAACTAATAATCCTGTGCATTTTGTATTTCCTTAGTGTTAATATTAATGGTATGCCCATGAATACAGCCGTACATTCAATGTGTTGAACATCGTTCACCCGGCAGAGCAGAAGGACCCCAATTATGTTAACTGGTACTGTAACTCCATTGGAATGGGTGTGTGATTTGAAAAACAGATGGCCTTTATTAATCGTTCATATCTCTGGTTGAGTGGGCGGATTGTCACTGGGATTTGCAACAATTTATACAAAAGATTATAAATAATATTCACCATGAGAATGAAATTCACACGCGTCAGTAGTTTGTGAGAAAGAAATCCGGGGTTGGGTTTATCTGTTGCAACCACTTTTTGGGCCACCCTGTAGGAGATCTGGAAATATCAGAACAAGGGGTGTTTTGTATATGAAAAGAATCGTAGTAGAGAGCATGGTTTGATATCCATTGGGAGATTTTGACATATTTTCTTGAACTAAATTGTAAATCTGAAAATTGAGAGACATTATCAGTGGTCAAAATACTATTTTTTCATCAGAGTCTATTAAAAAATGGCATCTTATGCAAAATAAGGTAAAATGCCCTAATTTTATGGGGTTTGGGTTAATGATAATAAACATGCACGCAGACGTTTGTTTCGTTAGAAGAATACAAGCGTGGAATGATTTATTGAAGACATTTGCGTTGGAAATATATTCCCAATTTGGGCAAATTGGTGAATATATTAAACATGTGTATAACTTGTTCAAACAAGTTGATTAAGGTAAAAGTCATGCAATTTCAACCCGTCGTAAAGAAAGAATAAGTAATCGAGACATGAGGTTGCTTTGAAAAAAAATGTAATAACATCACTTTTTAAGTTGAAAGCTGTATATGTTTCTTGGCTCAATTCAAAAGACATCTATAGATTGTTATCTAACAACTGAGAAGATAAATTTAGATGGAAATCAATTGTGATAACTTCTTATGTTCAAACAGAGAGATAGAGTTCAAAACAAGATAGCTTACTTCAAATTATTCTTTTATATAATTCATACTTGTAAGGAATCTCTACTGCAAATTGAAACTTCTGGAAAGATGAATGTCAATTTTGGCAATGTACTTAAGATTATGACCATTTTGTATTGTGTTCTAAAATGTATTATTTTGAAATTTCAGGGATGCTATAATCTCTTGGAAGAAGTTTAGAAAAAGAGGGTTTGGAACATCAAAGAAAACGAATGGCGATTAATAAATATTTTAATAATTTGTGCATAATATTCAGTCCATAAATGAAGAATGATATAAAAATGAAACCATTTTTCCTGTTTTCTACTTGTTTCAATTAGGATGAAAAAACATTGGCCCAACTGCAGGAAAAACAAAGAAACGATAACTGAAAATACATGAAATTTGTGGAAGTGATCAAACTTACTTGAAAATTTTTAGTATACTAATGATTGTTCTAGGTTTGATATTTTGACTTGTTAAGGAACTATGAGGGTTAAAGATAAAAAAATGAATAGTTTTACAGTGTCAGCACTTAGAGATATCATATTCATTTTTACTAGTCAAAAGGTTAGAACAGAAGGTTTTTATATCTGTTAGTCTTAGTGTACTGATTTTTTAATGTATGTGCTCAGGCTAGTCTCCAAAAGTAAATTCGAAGATTAAAGAGCATTAATAGTCACATATTACCTTCATTAATTATGGAATAACGGTAATTCTTGATATTGGGAGAGATGTTATTGGGCTTTTTAAATGAATTGTACGTCGCTTGAAAGAAAGAGAACTCATTATAGGCAACCAGATCCAGGCATCATTATAAACATATTCTTCTCTTGTATCTATCCAATATAGAGAAATGAAAAATCGTTAGAGTAAAGAACCCTGTCAGTCTTTGGACCTGCTCAAACAGTACTTTTCCGGTGTAAACGACCAGTATGCAAACTGCATACATCACCATTGTGAAATTTTCAGTGATATATTGTATTTTGGTAGCCATTTTGTAAATTTTGATCACTTTGCACTCAAAGCCAGAAAGTTAACTGGCATACAAAAATATAAGTCTAGAAAGTTGTATCAAACACCTATACTACAACAGTTAGTGGAGTGACTTTTTAAATCTTTTTACAATAGTTTTAGACCTATATACGTCTATGGTATGTAGCGGCCATTTTGCATTTGATCAAAATCTTACCTGGGCTACAACTTAAACTGAGAAGTTGATAATGATATACTCCCAATATATCACCGTCGAGAGTAATTGTTTAATAACATTGAATTATTGTGGGATTGTACACCTTAAAAATTAAGTTTAGTTGATAAGTTTTGTATGATATTTTGGCGCCATCTTGAATTTGGGCCAATTTTTTCTTTACCCCTTGAGTGGATCTTTATGATAATAGTAAGTGTTAATAATTAATCAGTTGCAAAAGTTCTGTGTAGACGAGTAAGTCTGTTAACTGCGGAAAAGCGAAAATTGTTATCTTTGATATAAATTTAGTGGTATTTGGCGGCCATTTTGAATTTCTTGAATTTTGACCCTTTGCACTAAAAATACAGCAAAGCAGCAACCGGCATTTTCGGGATCAGCATAAAAAAAACAGTCTAGAAACAATGTTTTTACAATGCTTCCTACTTAAAAATGCCTTCATGAAGTTTCTTCATGAATCCGTCTGTTATTAAAAACATATGAAAAAGAGGCCCATTTTCTACAACAAAGTACACACAAAATGTTTGGCCAACCGGCTTTGTCAATATGAAAAAATCAAGCTAGTTGGCTACATACCAGTTTTGTTCTTGTTTGGGCATTGGGGTTTGCTTGAAGAGCTGTTTTAGCTCGAAAGCTTATATGCATGAATATCAAATTTTGTGATGCATTGCTACCGTGTTTCTCATATATATGTACGTATTACATTACACGGTTAGAGTATGTTTAAGACACTAATCGTTATTTGGTAAATCAGCAAATCGAAAAAAATCAAAAAAATCACTTTTAGCATGTGTTGACGTAAACAAGACAAAGTATTCCTACACATACACCTGCAATGATAAGACAGAAAAACAGAGAAACAACCCTAATGAGGACAGATCGGAGATTTTAGTCATTGTTGTAGACAAGGACACTTACTACACACACACGTAAGAATGGAGAAATCGTATCCTGGAACCACTGCCGTTTATTCCGTTTCTTTCAATTCTACAGTGGGAAAAGGGAACTTTGAGGGAATTTAAAGACTTATCCTTTCACTTTGAAGCAATTCCTGCAAATTTCAAAATATTTTCAAATCACTGATAGTGTCTTTAATCTAATAGTCTCCATTTGGGAGGGCGGGTACAGGGCTCAACGGCTCAATAAACACACGATATGAATATATATTTACGCTGCGAAGTATGAATGATAATAATTTTAAAGTCTCTAAAAGAGTGGTTAACGGCGTACTGGTCCCAATTCTTTACCGATACTGAAAATATGGATTTGCAAAGGACATAAGGACGTACAAAAATATATTGCTATGCTGTGAAAGTTGTGTGTAGGCACGAAATGTTACGTCAATGATGCGTTTCCTTCATGCAGTAGAGTATGTAATGTTTTCCAAAGTGTGTTACTCGTGATCCTCACTTGCATAAAAGACGGTACGGATCATTTTTAAGGGGGGGGGGGGGGGGTTGCGCTTTTTCGGCCAAAAATCGGTTAACTTGCCAGGAAAAAATCGTTCTCATTTATCGATCAATATACATTCACTTCACTGTAAAAATATATCTGTAAATAACGGTAATTCTGATATTGGGAGAAATGCTATTGGGCTTTTTAAATGCATTGTAAGTCCCTTTGAAAGAAAGAGAACTCATATAGGCAACCAGATCCAGGCATCATTATAAATATATTCTTCTCTTGTATCTTCCAATATCGAGAATTAAAATCGTATAGTAGAACCCCTGTCCATCTTTGGACTTGCTCAAACAGTACTTTTCTGGTGTAGACGACTAGTATGCAAACTAATACCTCACCTTTTGACTTTTCCAGTGATAAATATTGTATTTTGGTAGCCATTTTTGTAAATTTTTGATCCCTCTGCACTCAAACCGAAAGTTAACTGGCAAACCAACTATAAGCCTAGAAATTGTATCAAACACCTATACTAAAACTTAGTGAGTGACTTTTTACAATCTTTTTATCCAATAGTTTTAGAACGCTATACTACGTCTATGGGTCTGTTTTAGCGGCCATTTTGACTTTGGATCAACATTTACCCCTTGGGCTATACACTTAAACTGAAAGTTTGATAATGATATACTCACCAATAACCTCTACCTTCGAGAGCGTAATGTTTAATAACATTGAATTATTGTGTATTGGTACACCTAAAATTAAGTTGTTAAGTTTTGTATGATTTTTGGGGCGGCCATCTTGATTATGGCCAATTTACCCTTGATGCCTCTTTATTATAATATAAGTGTTAATAGCTCAGTTGCAAAAGTCGTGTAGACGAGTAAGTCTGTTAACTGCGGAAAATTTCCGAATTTTTTATCTTTTGATATAAATTTAGTGGTATTTTGGCGGCCATTTTGAATTTCTTGAATTTTGACCCCTTTGCACTCAAAATACAGCAAAGCAACCGGCATTTTCGTGATCAGCATAAAAAATCAGTCTAGAAACAATGTTTCAAATGCTTCTACTAAAAAATGCCTCATGAAGTTTCTTTTCATGAATTCCGTCTTGTCTATTTAAACATATTGAAAAAGAGCCCCATTTCTACAACAAAAGTACACACAAAATGTTTGGCCAACCGGGCTTTTCAATCTGAAATCATAGCTAGTTGTGCTACATACCAGTTTTCTGTCTTGTTTGGGCATTGGGGTTTGCTTGAAGAGCTGTTTTTAGCTCGAAAGCTTGATCTATGCATGAATATATAAATTTCTGTGAATGCATTGCTACGTGTTTCCTCATATATATGTACGGTATACATTACACGGTAGAGTATGTTAAAGACACTATCAGTGATTTGGTAAATCAGCAAATCGAAAAAATCATAAAAAATCAGCTTTTAGCATGTACGTAACAAGTACAAGTATCCTAACATACCCTGCAAATGATAAGACCAGAAACAACCTAATGAGGACAGAATCGGAGATTTTAGTCATTAGTGTCCGAACGGACACTTACTACAACACGTAATTGAATGGAGAATCGTATCCTGGAACACTGCCGCTTTCTTCCTTTTCTTTCAATTCTACAGCTGGAAAAGGTAACTTATGAGAATTCTACAGACTTATCCTTCACTTTGAAGCAATTCCTGCAAATTTCAAATATTTTTCAAATCACTGATAGTGTCTTTAATCTAATGAGTTCCATTTGGGAGGTACATGGGCTCAACTGCTCAATAAACACCCGATATTGAATATTCTACGCTGCGAAGTATTGACTGATACATAATTTTAAAGTCTCTAAAGGTAACGGCTTACCTTGTCCCAATTCTTTACCGATACTGAAAATATGGCTTTGCAAAAGACAATAAGGACGTCAACAAAATATATTGCTATGCTGTGAAAGTTGTGTGTAGGTAAACGAAATGTTACGGTTCAATGCATGCGTTTCCTTCATGCAGTAGAGTATGTAATGTTTTCCAAAGTGTGTTACCTCGTGATCTCACTTGCATAAAAGACCGGTACGGTCATTATTTACGGGGGGGGGGGGGGGGGGGGGTTGCGCTTTTTTCGGCCAAAAATTGCCGGTAATTTCCAGGAAAAAAATCTTCTCATTTATCGATCAATATACATTCACTTCACTGTTAAAAATATATCTGTAAATTTACGGAAATTTCTAGCAGCGAAATTTCCAGACGTTTTCAGTAAGTTTACAGGGACTTTTCTGTAAAAGAATAGAAACTTTTGTCAATTTGCGGAACTTTTACAGCATTTTTACGAAAATTTGCCTCAGATTACGGAAAACATTGCGTATTTTAATACAATTATCCGTAATTTAAAAATATTGCCAGAAGTGTTCGTAATTTTTCCGTAAATTAACAAGTTCAATTTTTGTTTGTATGATTTTTAATCATGGCGCGTAATATTTTTATAAAAACCACTGATCTCTACACATTGGATAGGCAATCTTCACGCGATTGAATATCGAGCCGGTGAAGAAACCAGAAGTTGCACAGCATCCCTTTTGCTCTACCCAAAACATTCACTCGGTTGCACGGGTTTCTATGGGATGAGTACGTGTATGCCTTTATAAAGTACTTTCCTGGTCAATATCTGCAATTTCTATGGAGTATGTTGCCCGTTTTGCCTGAAATTAACTGTGAGTAGAAGTAAACAAAATTATTCTAGGCAATTTTGCTACCGATTAGTGATGATATAATGGTGGGTACACGTCATAGCCTATACACTGTACATAATACTGTATGCACTTGCATTGCCATTGGATACATGCAGAAATGGATCACAATTAGGCCTAAGCGATAGCTTGTAATTTTTACACTTATCACAAAACAGTGTCACTAGAGTAGCTTAAAAATCCCAAAGTCAAGGACCAAAATTTCAGTTCCTTCCAATTTTAATTTCCAAGTTGATTTAAACAATGATTTTGTGCAGTATACTGACCCCATAGACTGCAGTGCATTAGCTTTCTTCAAAGGGGGGGGGGGGGGTTGTCAGGGGTTTGTTGGGTACCCATGCTCATTCCAGGAGTTCTTAAATTGACCCCTAAAAGGCTAACAAGACAATTTTTTCAGTGAAAATAAACCCCTAACTGGATTCTAACGGAGCAAGTTTTTGGTGATATTATACTAGTTTTCAGACTTTTTTTTAAAATAAGGGGACCAATTTGCAGTAAAATTATACCCGTGCGGGACTTGTTCTTAATACGTGACTAAAATACCTTTAAAATAGCCAATATACAAACAAATTACACTTTTGCTATACATGTACTGCAAAAAAATTACACACTCGGGGTTTATTTTGCTGATATGTTTAGGTTACATTTTCCTATTTTATCATTGAACCAGTCACAATCACAACTGAATTTGATACCCTAGAACTTCATTATTGTGAATTGTATACCCCTAGAGGTTGTCCCGCATTTGCAGCTATAGTCACTTTTTTTGGGAACGAGCATTTGTCCCCGACCAAAATTCAAGAACCCCCCAAAGAATTTTATTACAAATTATCTTTTAGTAATATTTTTTAAATAGAATGTGCATGCCCCCAAATCTATTAAAACCTGTAAAAAGAGATACGAGCAGGGGTAGGGCACGATCTGCTCGATTTGGGCATTGGGGATTTCTAAACGGTATTTTGGGGAACTGCTACGTGCATTTACTATGGCAGTCTCGGTGCCAGTGACATTACAAAATCATCTCTTAAACCTTTGTTCAAAAGATCTTAGTAATATCACGATAATTTAAGAAAAAATATTGACTTCAAAATCCGTCGGGGTTAGTGGATTAACCCCGCTGCAAAATAGTTTGTAATTTCCAATAACGGTCATTTAGATTTAAATTACAGCAGCCGACAACATCCCGCTGAGCTATTGTTATGAGTGTCATTGTTCAAATAAGAGTCTCTTCAACAGACTTTAGTAGGCGTCTGTGGAAATTTGATATTCGGGTTTAATTATAAGGTTTTAAAACAAAAATATGTGACCGGTTAGAAGTTTTTCTGTTGAACGGTTTCGGGTGGTATAAAAGGGACCATTTTAGACAAAAAAGATTCTACACGGTCATCGATTTTTCTTGGGAAATGCGAAGTAAATGTCCGTGTTTTGAAATGGCAGCAGTGCGTGACCTGATGTTGGTGTAATTCATGCACAGCGGGAGTTTGCTGGCTGCTGTGGATTTAAATATTCGTGACCAGGCCTAGTCTTTAGTCAAGTCTGTGTGTAACCGTTCGATATGCGTAAGAGCGCCCTCTTATCGTTAAAGCCACTATCAGTGATTTTTTCAAAATGTAAACAAACAGCGCCCCCTATTTTTCATCAAAGTGCATTTTTTTGCACTGTTGTGTTGGAAATTGTTGTAGTAAAGACCCCTGTAATTTGCTAAGCGTAATGCGCCGTATTTGTCAAGAAATGACGATTTTTATGCTTTGTTTACTAATAAATTCGGGATCCGACTTTTATTAGGCGCAAAAACAGTCGTAAATGGCATCTTCAGGACCGCTTTAAAATGCCTAAGTGTTTGTTTTTCAAAATGAACAGTAATAAAAGGTGTTGATATGACCTAGCACTAGCAATTTAGAGACAAAATGGACATTTTGATTTTGGAAAAAAATGACTGATAGTGGCTTTAAGTCTTTGAAACAAACTAGCACCCGGAAGTTGATGCCGTTTTGAATTCGCTGTTGCTGTTAGGTTGGCATGTCCTACCCCCCGGATACGAGGTCATTTCCAGAAAGAAAAGCTTATCTCTCGTGTACCTGAGCCATTTTTTTTAACAACACTTTCTGGGGGGGGGGGGGGCTTTGCGTTTTCTCTTTCCATTGGTATCAAAATAAGTACCAGCATTCCCAATATGATGTCATAAGTTAAGGAAAGAGTGAAAATACATGATATATAGGGTGGAAAATTGATATTTTTCAATTTTACTCAAAAAATCACTAAACGCTCTGTGTAAAAAAATAGTAATTTCCCATCATGTAAAGCTCAACCCGCATGGAAATTAGATACTCCTAACTTTTTTCATGTTTTGGTGATATGACGTCACTTTGAAGTAAGCCTAATGCTGGGCATGTTGGTACCCATTTTGGTATCAATGAAAGAGTAGGATGATAGCTATCCATTGGTACCAAAATCAAGTGTCTGATGTGGTATTCCCGCGCCATACTAGGCGTGTCGCTACCCCCAATCTAATTACAAAGTTGTGATTTTTTTCTGCAGAGCCAAACGGTCCTGCCAATTTATTGCATCAACATTGAAAAAAACATGTTAACACAGACAAAAATATTTATATGTAAATAAACGTAAAAATACACTTACAAAACAGAATCCTAAAGATTTATACTATTCCACCTGCTGCACCACTTTACAAGATTGTTGTTCTTTGTTGCTATACATTTTTCAATATCCTTACAGGTCTTTAGCCAATTGATAAAACCTACAATATTAGGATTACTTTTTTTTACATCTAGAAATCCATATAAAGTTGTGATTTTTTAGATGAAGGAATTCGATTTGAGTTTAGCTATTTCACACAGTGATTAGCATGTTTAGTATGGACAGGCATTATGAATATGCAAAAACGCGATTTGTTTTGAAATTGAGGGCGCCCTCTTCGGGAAATCCCTGAGTCAGCATTTAATAAAGTGGCGCTCTGCTGGCCCGTGCTCAAACTCTAAAATAAAATAGTCATCAAATTTTGTGCCTGAAGTGGGAATCGAACCCTCGACCTCTGCACAGACGCATGTCACGCAATTTGAGCCGGTAGAAAGTCGTTTTGTAATACTTAAATAAATACATTTAAGTGAATAAAGCACACCACACATTATCATGAATAGCGCCGCTATGACACGAGTTGAAAATAATATGCTCCTGAAGCATGACTTTTACAGGGGTCGTTGGGTTCTAATACCCCCCCCCCCCGATGGCGGGGTTGCGGGTATTAGTACTCCACTCCGTCTGGATGGGGGGGGGGGTTGGTGTGATAAGGGGATCCTTCCAGTCCGTTGCAGTCCTTCCGACCATGGCAGGTCTATCTATGGACCCCTGCGATGGTCGAGGGGTCGCGTGACATCCTTCCCCCCTTGGGTAAACTTTCCCCACAGGCTCTACCAGGATTTCTTTTTGGGGACAGGTAGGGAAGCCCTCTCCCCTGAGGTCCGGCAACTGTTAAGGTTTTTTCCTTACTCTACTCTTACAGAAAGCAAAGGCAACCAAGAGAAAGCTAAGAAAAGTAAATGCAGCAACTGTTCCTGGTTCCTTCTTAAGGGAGACCCTCACACCCTATGGAGACTATATTGCAGGACCTACACCAAGGACAAAGGCTGTGAGCTGGATCGGAACTGGAATGATAACCAATGCGACTTGTTTGTTGCCCGAAAGGAAGAACTGAGAGCTAAGAAATTGATCTCTGAGGTCGAGGCCAATCTGAAGAAATCAAAATAATTTCGCTTTTGCTGTGGCCAAAGTTAGTTTTAATCCAAAAATGCTGTAAATGAGAAAAAAATAGGCCCAATTTGATACATGACATGCTCTTACATTAGAGTTGATTTTTATAGGTATTTGGATGACCATGTTCACGTAGATTGGAAATGGGTAGGCTGAAAGGAATTACGAAATGGAAAGAATATATCTGAAAGAGTGAGATTATGAGAGAGTGAGAAGGTGAAACACGGGGTAACCAAACTTTTTTTTGGTATAGGCATATGACACATTGTGCACCCCAACTTTCGAATGTGCACATTGTGTGCACGATGAATGTACATAATGTACACATTGTGTACTCCGACTTTCGAACTTCTGGAACTGGAAACTGATTTAGTCTTTTAAATTAGGGCCTTGAGGCAAACATTTTATAAGAACTGAATTATATTTCAACTGCTGGAGAGGCGTGAAATGGGGGCGTTGGAAAGGAGAACCCTGGGTAGTTTGGAAAGGGAACCCTGTGGTAGTTGGGAAGTGGACCCTGGGGTAGTTGGGAAGGTGATCCTGGGGTAATTGGGAAGGAAAATCTGAGTTGGTTGAGAAAGGTCCATTGGGACACATGGGTAGCTGGGAATTGGCCACATGTAGATGGAAAGGATCACTTTCGGGTATTTGGGATAAGGTGTGAAGGTTGTGTGGAAAGCACAGTACCATGGGTTATTAGTTGGAAAACAACACCTCTGTTAGATGAGGAAGGGAATCTGGGTTACTTAGAAGGGTGTTCTTGTGGCAGCTAGGAAGGCGCTCTGAGACAGTTGGAAAGGGGATCTTAATAATACCTCGTTAAATATGATCTTACACGGTTTCTAGTCAAAATATGACCAGAATATAGTCAAGTTGACCGGATTCTGGTCAAGTTTGCCAAGATTCTGGTTGTTTTTTTTACAGCTTGTATTCCTCACTCTATTTTAGGCCTACAAAAGGGAAACATCCTTTGTGCAAATATCTAGAATCTAGATGAGTATTATTAGATTGGTTCTCTTTCACAGTCTTAGGCCAATAATTATGAATATAAATTATATTTGAAAATCAAATATTGAAAATCAAACTTTTTTGTGGACACTTCCTCATCTCGAGTCTTAGCTGATTATAGCTGTTTAGATAAATTCCTCTAAAATATCTGAAAATGAGTAGTTTTCACATTTGTTTATTTTTTTCTTATCTACAATAGGATTCTGAGGAAATATTACACTTTTTTTGAATAAAATATATTTGAATAAAATATTTTGCCAATATTTTTCCTCAGCTCTGTTAACATGTTCCACATTCAGTTTTCCTCAAATGAAGTGTGAGTCAGTGAACAATTCTATATGAAATTTGAGATTATTACATTTGTTCCTTTTGTAGGAACTGTTAAATTCTCCTCAAATCTTAGGTTACTTTTTGTCCTAACTCATTAAGGTAAATTAACATTTTGTAATTTTTTCCTCATATAAGTCAACACTATTCAAGGGAATGTTTTCAATATCTTCCTCGATGTTTTTTCCTCAATGTCCTCAGTTTTCTTAAACTTCCAGAGTAAATTTCCCATTTTCCTCATGGAGCATTTGCATGAGGCAACTGTAATCTGACATCTGACTGACATCTTTGGAAATTATTTTTTTTTTTGTAACTTTTCTGTTGTTCATTTCTTATATTGTTGGATTTGTATCATTTTCTCTTCCTCTTTTCTATACTTCATTTTTTATTCCTCTTTTCTCTACTTCATTTTTTATTCCTCTTTTCTCTACTTCATTTTTTCTTCCTCTTTTCCTCTTTCTCTTCATTTTTCTTTTCCTCATTTTTTCCTCTTGGACATTTTTTCTCCTTTTTGTGATTTCCTCAATTCTTTGTGCCATTTCCTAAGAGTGGTGCCCCCTGCTCCCGCACTTTCTGGCACTGTGATTATATGAAATTAATGCGATACGCAGCGCAGTTGGACAGGGATTTATAATGAGCTCGAACAATTTACTGTTACGCTATCGACTAGTTTAACATATATGTTCTTGCTATGTATTGTAGGTATCGCTTCTAATTTGACAACAACTTCTGTATTTATACATTATCTTTGCGGTTGTATAATCATCACTATTTTTCAATATATCATAATTGCAGTAACTTACGAACGCGACTATTATTCCAGCACAAGCAGGTATAACAGTTTCCGTTTTTACCTTACCCATACAGCTAATGGAAAAACGTTAATGAACTAAAATTTATTAAGGTTATACGTCGAACGAAACTCTTGGCGCTATGTTATTCTAGATTTTAGCAAAGCCTTTGATTTAGTTTAACGAGGTGATTTAATATGGCTTTTGAAAAAAACATAATTTTGGTAGCGACTTCTTAAATGGGTTAAAAACAATTTACACTGGATATTCAAGCTGTTTGATACCAAAAATGGCAATAGTTCTCATTTCTTCCAATTAGAAAAGGGAGGGGAGTTAGGCAAGGCTGTCGTTATCTGCCTTGCTGTTCATAATTGCAATCGAAACCTTGGCTTTGTAAAATTAGGCAATCTAATAAATTAAAGTATAAAATCATTAGAAGGGTTATTTAAAGAAATTGAAGATCTCGAATATCATTGTATTGCAGATGACATTACACTATTTGTTATTGATGAAAAAGATATTGAGCCAGTTATAGATCTGTTAAAGCATTTTCGTTATTGTCAGCTTTAAAACTAAATACAAACAAACAGACGGCAATATGATTGGTTCCAATACATATAGTCAAAATAATCCATAGAACTTGACATGGAAAATTATTTCCTGAAAATACCGCCAAGTCTTTGGGCGTGAACTTTTGTAGTTCCAATCTGCCAGTAACGGAAACAAAATTGGAAATCAAGAAGTAATAAAATAACAATATTAGAAAATCTGTGGCAAACAAAGTAGGACCTTACAATAATAGGTAGAATACTGAATTGTAGTGCTTGTGGTCCTCTCAAATATATTTATTGCCAGCAGAAGCTATTCGGATGATGTTATAAAAGACATGAATTCAACCTTCTTTAAATTTGTATCGAATAGTAGTGAAAAGGTTATGAGAAAACTATTATTGCAGAGTATGAGAAAGAAGGAGGCCTGAACATGGTTCATCTACATAGTTTATCAAATTCGTTAAAGGTTTGTGTCATGGATTAAAACGTCTAAAAAATAATTAGATAGAAGCAACATGGAAAATATTCAATTGTTTGAATTTCAATTTTAAACAATTTAAACTTTGACATATTAACAATGTAATACAGCTATGACAGCCGTATGAAAGGTGCGTTAAAACAATTGGATAAAATGTCTGTTCTTTTAGTCATAATTTGATTTAAAATATGGCTTTCAACAAAATGTGTATGAGCAAAGTTGATATCGACAATACTAGTAAAGAAGTTATATGGAATAACGTAGTATAATCAGGCGGTGGTATAGAACACTTTATTTTAAAGAATGGATCAAAGCAGGTTTCATACATATTTCAAGTTTGTTAAACGAAAATAAACGTACTATTATCGATGGATGAATAAGGACTAAATAAAAACGGGTTAGTTTCATAATAGAATATTGTATCTTACAATCGACAATACCAAAGACTGGAAAAAAAGAAAAAGACTAAACATAGTGGGAACATTCAATTGGTTTTAACGTCAGTTCGACCCCAATTTTCAATTGAGAATGTACAGCGAAAACTCATTCGCAATGTTATGGTTTAAAAATAATTGTTAGACCAATTAGTGAACACTTTTGGAAAAAAAAAAAAGTTTTCACAAATATTTTTGAATGGAATGAAATATGGCCTAATATTGGTGTATGCTATTAAAAACCAAAATTAAAAACGTTAAATTGCGAAAATAGGTCAGCAATATATTATCCTACTAATATTTTGTTATTTAAGATTGGAAAAGCAAATTCAGAACTGTGTGAGACATGCAAAGAAAAAGATCAACATAGAGAACTTTCTGTAACGGTAAACGTGGTACTTGGTATGCTGATCCTTATTGCAGCTCGTGAGCTTATAAACTAGGATGGAAAAGTGCGAAAAATGGCTCTCCAGCCACAAGGTGCAAGTAAGTAAAAAGTAGATGGCCGATGCAAAAAAAAAAACTGGAAGCAAATCTCAACAAAAACAGTCAAAAACAGAACAAATGGGCACTATATACAGGAGGAAGGAATGGTTTACATCAATTTGCGCCAGACGGAGGACGGCATAGCTCTGATGGTGGTAGGCTGATTCTCTAAAGGCCGAGCCGTAGAAATGGTGACCACTTGAGCTGGAAGGTTATTCCAAAACGTAATGGACCTGGGTAGTAGTAGGCAAACTTGTTAGAGACTGTAGTTGTATTGGGATCTGGTTACTTAAGTTGATGATCATTTCTTGACATGTATGGAGCTGGAACAAACACATGTTGGGACTGGATAGTGACAGTTGTTGGTGACTTTGAAGAACATTTACTTGGTGTGCTCAGAAGACGTAGCTTACAGGAAAGAGACTCCCATCCAAGTTGTTGATGATTGATGAAAAACTGGTCGGTCCTGCGATAATCAAGCAAACACAAATCGTGCTCCTGCTCTCTGAACTGCTCGAGCTTGTCCACTTAAGTTGTTGTGTGTGGGTTCGAGTCTCTGATGCATATTCGAAGCGCGGACGAACGAGGGACTCATAGGCCTTCTTCTTGACGTCGTTTGAACAAGGAGTTTTAAGATTCTGCGTAGGAGGCCCAATGTGCTGTTAGATTTTTTGATGATGCGTTGACAATGAGTGTTCCAGCGGAATCACTTGCAATGGATAGCCAAGATAATCATGCTGATCAACAATAGAAAGTGTGGCCAAGGATGGTTGATGTATTGGAAGAGACTCGGCGACCTTTGCGGTTCTGTAATTTGAAGGGACAGCCAAATTTTTGATGTTGGAATTACATAGCCAATCCTCAGCCGACTTAGCCAGGGTATGCAGGTCTTTTTGCAGAATTTGGTGTCTTCTGGGCGTTTTATTTCTCTATAGATGTATGTTTGTGTCAGAAATAAGGGATTTGAGAGTGGTGGAGTTGGTATCTTGTTGTCGTTGAATACAATAAGAATAGTCCGGGCCCAAAACCGATCCGGGGTACGCCTGATTTTCACATTCCCCCAGTGAGAGTGTCTGCAGTAAAAGTACATGCCTGTTGGCGAGAAGAGCGAAAGCTGTTGATCCAGTGGAGGGTTGACCCTCTCAATCCCGTAAAAATCCAACTTGGCGGATAAAAAGGCTGATGTGAAACCTTATCGAACCGCCCTTAGAGAAATCTAACAAGAGCAAGTCGGTCTGTCCAAGATGTTCAAGTGTGGTGGCCAAGTCATGGATGGAAGTCAAAAAGCTGTGGTGAGTACGTTGAAAGTCGTTCTCTGGAGCCATGCTGCGAGTCAAGGAAGATGTTATGCTGGCTCAGATGTTTTACATGGCTCAAAATAATGATGCTCCAGCATCTTCAGCAACAGGAGGTCCGGGAGATTGGGCGATAGTTAGCAGGTCTGATTTTGAACCTTATTAAAACTATAGCTGGTACATGGCTTGTCTCCAATGGGGCCGGTACGCTCTCCTCTCCTGTGTGATAGATTGCTGGATAAAGGAAGTCATGGCAGGAGCGAGCTCAACAGCAACAGACTTGAGTAAGCTGGGGGGAATCTCATCGGGGCCGCTGGCCCTTTGATGGATTGAGGCGTTGCAGTTGGTTGTATTTAAGACACCTCTGATGGATACACGCTGAAGCTAAGGTCGGGAATGCGAGTATGTTCCCGTGTTTGGTATGTATTCTGAGTGTGGAAGGATTGTAAGGACAGACTCAAAGGTTTGTTTAGTGCCTGGGCCTTATCATAATCCGTTGTACATAGTTTGGTTGAGACGTAGTTCTGGAATACCCTAGGTTCTAAGTTCGCATGAGTAACATATGACAGGAGGTTTAGGTCTCTCCGTCAAGCTTCCTCCAATAACCTCATTGATGTAGTTAGGTGGGCCTGTTTGATGTATTAGTAGGCTGTTTCTTATTGTCTGAAGTTATGCCAGGATGATGAGGTAGACTTTCTGCAAGACAGTTATAGGACGATCAGACTTCCTCATTTTCCTTTTGATAGATTGGAGTATCATGGCAGGGGACCTTTTGCCACTTTTAAGCTGGACGGGAACTATTTGGCCATGAGGACTTTGAAGTTTATCGCAGATGATTTGCCAGTTTTCATCCACAGAATTTTAGTAGGATCGTTTGAGATGAACTCATTACTAAACTCCTGTGGTGTCAGTTCTCAGTTGGGCCATATTTGCTTTATCAAATTTGTTAAACCTTGTACGGCAGTTTGTTTTGGGGGTTTGGGTTTAATGTTATATTAAAGGCACGAGTCATGATTGAATAGACAGGTTTCACAGTCAAATTGTCAACAAGTGAGGGCAATTGGGTGACAACCAAATCAAGCACGCTATTGGGGACTGGACGTGTGATTTTTGTTTGGAGTTGACCAAAGGAATTACTATACAAACAAGGTCAAAATTTGGAATGTCAGATGCGTTTTGGGAGTTGTGGTAGACCATGAGGACCAATCAATGTCGGCTAAATTGTAATCCCCACCTATAACAATATTTGGATGTGCACGACTGTGCTTACTCAAAAGCATGGAAACTGATTTTGAATAGCTCGTGCATGGGCGCCGTACTCTTACCTGAGCTTAGCACGGCCCATAATAGCTTGCAATAAACAAGGGCTTGGAACCAGCAAATTGAAGACTGGCCCATATGATTTCCACATCAGTATCCAAATCGGGCAAGTCAAGGAGAATTAGGTTATCTTTTGTTGCAATAAACACCCTCCCCGGTGAAGTTCCCCTATACTTGCGAAAACGGTTATAATTACGGGAAAACAGGAGTAAGTGGCATTTAACAAGTGCAGTTAATATGGAAAAGAGTTAACAACAATGTTATAAAAAAAATATTTTGTTTGTTTGGTTCCAAAATAGAATAACAATTATTCGATGTTCTATTTTGGCACTATTCTTAAAGCGAATACAAAAACAAAATTGATAAATAAGGTTATAGCAATTGCAAAAATGTATGTGTTAAAATACAAGTATGGAAAACACCTAAGTCATTATTTTGTTTAAACATGAACAACTAAGGAATATAATATCGATCTTGCGTCTTATTTTAACAAGGGTTCGTATGGAAAATTTATATTCAGTACTCTAGAAATCTATTGGTACATGTTTACGGGAAAAAAAATAAGACATTTTTCATGATAACGATATAGATTTTACACTTTTGGGTTTAATGGAATTTTGCTACGATAAGAGAAGTATAGATGAAAGATAACGTGTGGCTTGGTAGAATAACATGTTATAATGTGCAATGAACTGAGAAGATGTGAACTAAGTAAACAATGTGACACGATATTATATAATGAAACATGACATGATAAGATGTAATATGTTAAGGGGACAATGATGATGGAGTAACACGATGTTTTGTATACATGTATATCATACAATGTGATGTTATGCGAAATGATGTTAATGGAATTGTAATTTAAATTAAATAAAGGCGCAAGCCGACTGAAAGAGAAAAAAAAAGGTTATACGTCATCAGTCCAAGCAAACAATCTGCAGAAAGGGGCGGAGCCTAATTGTATCCGTGTAACAGAGCGCCCAATTAGGCGGGATTAATTTGTATTCATTACATTGAAGGAGGTAATAACACGATACTAAGATGGCGAGAATTAGGTGCCAATTCCTTCTTGGAACACCTTCGGCGAAAAATCGCCGATAGTGGCATTAAAACAACATATTTAGATGAACAGTAACCTTATTTTATTGAAACAGAAAATTGTTAGCTTGATGGGCGCCGGGCATATCATAATTCTCTCCAAAATGAGAGCTTAAAGGTCCATGGCCCGATCGTTAAAGGGGCATTTCGTGATCCACAACCTCGTCCCCCAACTTACCTTAATAAAAGTTGAGATTTTTATATCACCTGAACCGTTAACCTCAGTAATCCAGGTGTACCAAATCTTACGTGCAAATTCGGTCGTGTATGTAAGAAATTCGCAATTTTGTATTTTCTGTCCTTAAGCGGACAGAAATTACAGCACGGTGGCCTATGGGACCGTGGGAAACAATAATTTGTTCATAACACAAAACCGCAAGATCGGGTTCAACTCAAATTTTGTGAATAACTTTTTCTCAAGGATATCTAGTGAACCATCGATAAAACAGAAGGTGCTGGAATCACGAAATGCACCTTTAATAGCCTCGTCCCCAGAAGCCCCGGATTTTACCGGAAGTGGTCAACATTTTGGTATCAGAAGAAAGCTACTTTTTTCATTTCTGAAATCTTAGGGCCAAAGGATGTTTGGTTTGGAAGTTATGAGCGAAAATGTGTCCCATTTTGGTCGACCAATATTAGTTTTACGCAGTACTCTATGGGCTTTCAAAATCACGTTTTTAGCTCTCACATCAAAACGGATTGAAATATCGGCGGGAAACTTTACATATGGGGTTTGGGGCTGAAGGCCAATCTATCAAGATGACTACTTCATATCCTTAAATCGGGCATCCCCCTTTAAGTACTAGAGTTGCAATTATTAAAGTTATATGGACAAACAAACTGGTAATGGATTTCTGTGAAATTGCACTGAAAAATGTGCACGGCACTGTTCAAGGTCCTCGGTTGGTAGGTTAGTGACAATCGCTATTTAGGGGTGAAGGGATTTTGCGAGTTGCGTAGCGATCATGAGTTGCGAGTATAACAATAGCAAGGTGCTAGTTTCGAATTGTTTGCGGGTTTAAAGGTCCCAGGAAATGAAATGATAACCTACACCAAATCTTTACAGGATATTCCATTCCAATAAACAGGGCCTGAAAAAAGAATACACTACCAGTGACATCATTAGTGAAACTATTGATTTTCAGTCAGTGTCATGAATAGATACACACCAGTCACCTGGAATTTTCTATTACTCTCTGAAAAATCAATAGTTTCACTAATGATGTCATCACCAACCCAAATATTGAATGCTTCCTGGTCCTCCTTGTAGACTTGACACAAACCACATCAATTCTATTTGCATTTCCTGGGACCTTTAAACTGAGATGGATATTTGAACATCTCACTAAAAAGTGGATTTTCTTGTTTAAGTTTGTCTAAGTTTTGGATTTTTTATTACAAAAACCAGCAAAAAGTGGGCCTTTTGTCCCGTTTGTGGAAAGTTTTGGTTCGACCGTCCTGCAACCCCCCCCCCCCCCTTTTTTTTTTTTTTTTTTTTGATGACATCATTAGTGAAACTATTGATTTTCAGTCAGTGTCATGAATAGATACACACCAGTCACCTGGAATTTTCTATTACTCTCTGAAAAATCAATAGTTTCACTAATGATGTCACTGGTAGTGTATTCTTTTTTCAGGCCCTGTTTATTGGAATGGAATATCCTGTAAAGATTTGGTGTAGGTTTATCATTTCATTTCCTGGGACCTTTAAACTGAGATGGATATTTGAACATCTCACTAAAAAGTGGATTTTCTTGTTTAAGTTTGTCTAAGTTTTGGATTTTTTATTACAAAAACCAGCAAAAAGTGGGCCTTTTGTCCCGTTTGTGGAAAGTTTTGGTTCGACCGTCCTGCAACCCCCCCCCCCCCCAATACGGGCCTGCTTCTGATCTTGGAAGTAGGCATTTGCTTAACTAACAGCCATCGTATTAAAAGAAACTATCGCCTTTAATATTGCTGGCACCCAGTGATGCAGCCCTCATCCTTGCAGGAAAGATAATTAATGAGAAATGCACATGAAGCGAAGGAAATGTCAAAAATCTAATCTCCTACCGTATTCAGTGACGTGTAATTATCTTCTTATTAAAGATTTCCTCGACTACTAATTAAGAATATGTGCACATTATGAGCATCACAAGAATGTGGAATGTGTGGTTTGCATATTTTTTGCAACTCATCGGTGTCTCTATTGAAATAATGATCTTAAGCAAAACCAAACGAAAACAACATAAAAGAAACATAAAACAAATAAAAAGAAACAAACACAAAACAAACAAAATAAAAACGAAACACATACAGACACCCACACACTAGGGCATTAGTAAACGGCACATTGACACCCAAACGTTGATACTAACCGAGTTAATTTCGCGAAAATTTAAGAGTGCGCCCTCGCTAATTCAAGTTAAAGAAAAGAAGGGGGGTAGGACACGATCTGCTCGATTTGGGCATTGGGGATTTCCAAACGGTAATTTGGGGAACTGCTACGTGCATTTACTATGGCAGTCTCGGTCCCAGTGACATTAAAAAATCATCTCTTAAACCTTTGTTCAAAAGATCTTAGTAATATCATTATAAATTAAGAAAAAAATATTGATTTCAAAATCCGTCGGGTTAGTGGATTAACCCCGCTGCAAATAGTGTAATTTCCAATAACGGTCATTTAGATTTAAATATTCCTGACCAGGCCTAGTCTTTAGTCAAGTCTGTGTGTAACCGTTCGATATGCGTAAGAGCGCCCTCCTACCGTTAAGTCTTTGAAACAGACTAGCAGCCGAAAGTTGATGCCGTTTTGAATTTGCTGTTGCTGTTAGGTTGGCATGTCCTACCCCCCTGAAGAAAAGTAGCCGAGTTGGCTTGCTATTGAAGAATGAAGGCGCTATTCATTCGTACAAATTCCCAGGACACAGTCTACAAATTTAACAAAGGACATCGCCGGATAAAGAATGGAGGACGCCCTCTAAAGTTTTCATGAGAGCAGATGAACTTGAAACATTCCGCACTTTAAAGGGACATGTTCAAAGTTTAACTTTTGCCGGTTTTCAAAAATCCCACTTTACAAAAATTCCCTAAAAGTCGGTTTTATGTAAAATTATAATACAGGCTTCAATGGGTAATTGAAATTTCCAATATGAACCCCCCAGAACCACAATGCCACTTTGCTAGGATGTGCGTTACATTATTTAGCAACATATATATCAGTGGCATTCTGGTTCTGGGGGGGGGGAGACCTCATTTTTGCATTTTTGTTTTCTGTGGGGCCTGAACACTAAATGGAATTGCCATAAACAACAACAACCTGTTACATACATACCATACCACATCACTATGTGGTAAGGCATGCTAATCTATCAAGGGCTCAGTTCAGTAGCCTTGGATGGGAACATGTTAACAACAGCTGACTAGCATGTCCTGGGTATCATAAATCATACTAAAATACAAGATGCTGTATTTGCTCAATACAATGGTGAATTCAAGCTATTGAACTATGCCATGGGAATTGTGATTTTATTAGCTAGCTTGTTCTGATATCTACTACCTTTAGAAAACCGGGCTTATGCTTATGCAGATACGGTAATGCAGTGAGCGCGCCCAAGCCCAACTGCTGTTCATGAATGTGGCCGATATCGATCGAGTGGACTTTGAAGGGAGCGCACCACTAATGGCGCTCCCATAGGAATACACGCATTTTTTGTACGGGTTCCGGTTACACTACACAACTCCCTGCAATACTTGAGACATCGTGTTTGGTATCAAAATAAAGCGCTTTTTCTGAAGATTTTAGAAATTTTGCTGGAATATGGTATTGACCATCTACTTTTCACGTTATTTTCCCATTAAAAACGCAACAGCTAAATTTACCACCCCGCATTACTCATATATAAGAATGGCCACCCTTCCACATCCGCGGCCGTATCTTGGGTTTGCGATGAAACCTGATTTTGTTTATCAAGTTATGCAATGTTGACATCAATTTCCATCGTCCATGTGGATATCGTGCGATTCGTAGCTTCAGTTATGAAGAAATGACCAGTAGAATCTTGTCTAAGCCTTGCACTTTTTAGCCGATTTGCGTTATTACATAAAACGTGGATGAATTAGTGGTGCGCCTCCTTGAATTCATGCGGTCACATTTCTGAACACAGCTGGGCTTGGGCGCGCTCACTGCATCACCGCATCTGCATATAAGCATAAGCCCGGTTTTCGAAAGGTCGTTAGTAATAGCGCGGTCATGGGCCATGCTTTATGCGGGCCATTGTGTTGTATTCCAGAGTCTGCTTTGTGTGAAGATAGTTATATAAAATATCAAAATCTCAGTAGCAAACGCTATAGTAGATTTCAAATTAAGTGAGACTCCATGCATAATCCGGTAGGGATGGTATTGATATGGGGTTCAATCCCCGGCCATGCGGAGACTAGGCCTTTGTTGCCTTACAAAACACATTGTGTCCATGGTACAAAGTTCCTGTACAGAATTGGCTTACTGGAATCTGATGCATTGAGTTCTACAATGGTCTGTTAATGATAGAATCACTTATGCCATGGTTGACCGAGATGTTAAATCCGCTTTGCGCTAATCTCTTAATACAAGGTTGGCCCATTTTGAAGACCAAATAAAAACTTAGATGTGTTATTAGTCTTTGTCAAAGACGCCTCGCATTTTTATCCACCAACCGCGAGCGCGCCAAAGGCGCGCGTCGAACGCCGAAGGCGTGAGGCCGAGCGGAGGTACGACTGAACTTTGAGCGGTCCAGAGAGGGGCGGACTCACACAAATTGAATACATAATCAAAGCCTTGATAAAAGGCTAATGTGTTATGTGTGCATTGATATAAAAATGCATTATTTCTCCAATACTGTGATAAGGAATGATATTTTGCAGTGTCAAAGGTAAGTTATGTTCAAATAATAACGTTTATTGAAATAATTGCTGGTGTTTTCATCCTGATACTTCAATTCAAATAGCCAAGCTATCTTAAGATGTGAAATAATATATTTTTGGTCAACATTTATTTACTAGCTACATACTACATGTAGCGGGACGGCCGTTTGGAGGAAAAAAAACATGGCGAGGGCAAGTCGGTGGAGACAGAATCCACCCTAGAGACCGTGAGACAAATAACCATGAGCACACTATGTTTACTTTTATTACACTACATTTAATGCATCTCCAAAAGCAAATTCACACACACTCTTTGATGTTGTGCTGGTACTTCACAGAATAAATGCCTTCCATATGATTGACTACTCAATGTTTAGTTCTAAATTTACACCTGACGGCTCACCATAAGTCTAGTACCAATACCAAGTTATGACTCAAATGGCTTTCCATACCAAAACTGTATATATGATACTTAAAAGAAAGTGATCATACATATTCTCACACATGCAAGTTCAATTACACTGCCTATACAATTTTAACATGCTAATAAGTAAACCAAACTCATTGTAAATAATGCATGGCAATCACACAACTACTGACCCTTAGGTTCTACCTTCATTATGCAAGATACACCACAAAGCAAATATAAAACCCTCACACAATCATCATAATTCAAAATATTTTAATTCTGAAAACACAGGAAGCCCTCATGGAAATTATAATCATGCACCAACCATTAGGAGTGCCAGTGCCATGCTGCATACCCAAGTGGCGACATTCCAGGCAAGCAGCAATGATACACTAACACCATCGACACCACAGTGCAAGATCTCCACCTGAAAGGCTACCAATTCTCGTTTCAAAATCATTAAAAATAATTTCCAACAAAATTGTATATGCAATTGTGAATACCAACACTTGTACTGTGTCCAACCGGGCATTTTGGCAAGTTACATAAAAATAAATAATTACATCTTCTCATCAACCTATAACTCACTGTTTACACTGCAATTCTCAAATCAACATCACAACTCGCCTAATTTCACCTCTCATAAATGATCATACCTGCAACTCACACATGAAATGCACAGTGCTCCGACCCATCATGTGTTATTTACTAACCTACAATGCGCAATACTCTACCCCCCCTACAATTGGCACAGCTCCTAATTCATTTCACAATCCACCCAAAAGTGACCACCACTACCTTACAAATTGTACTTGACTCAATTTTGCCACCAAGCCCACCTACAATTTGATGATCTCAAAATCACAACTCATGAAAACATTCTTGTTTTGAATTCTTAATACACCTGATAAAATTTAATAAGCTCAACCCCACCATAGCAAACAGCACAAACACTTGCAAATACAAACATGTTCATGTTACATTTACACACATTTGCATAAACCTACATGATATCTCGGTCATTATTCACAACAATTTTTATACCAATTTACCCTCATGGCCTACCACAACTGGAGATTCTCATTTGACAAATTAACACAACTCCCAAATTTTATACACAAGATGGCTCCCTATACCTGGTGTAATAAATGACTTTAAATGACCCCAACCTTCTTACTATATCAAAACTAGGACAATTTTATGAATGTACCTCACACATGAGCATATTAACCAACAACCATCCTTTTGAGCCGCAATTAAAGGGGCTAATTTTACGCTCAATTTACAAGCCTATCAGTCAAAACAAATTGACTTGCAAAAATACAGTTAGTGTATACTACAACTGCCTTCACATCACATATTATGACCAAAAGACTTCAAAGCTGAGCAGACCATGCTCCTCTCTGTACTAACACACAATTAAAACACCTAAATTTATATTCCCCATAGAGTTTACATGGGCTGTGCAGAAATTACATATCTGCCGGGTATAAACAGTTACCGAGGTAAGGGGAGAACGAACCGTCTGCAGGGAAATTAAGGGATGGGGGGGAGTAGGAGGGGGGCATGGCTTGGAGGCAAGTTAGTAAATGAGAATTCAATGGCATTTGCGGAAAGGGAGGGATACGAGGGGGGGGTGGTTTTACAGTGCAAAATCAATTTGCACCAATCTACTTGCAATTAATCATATTTCCACAATTTTGTCTCCTTTCCCATATTTTTGACACAATTTCACCCCTCCCCAATTTGGAATGCTTACCAAAACAATAACTCAGTCCTCGAACCTGCCCCTCATCACAACTCACCAAAATACAACTCCCGACAAATTTGCGAAAGGAAATGCACATGTGCAGTAGTGCTGCCTTGCTTAATTTTTTATCACCTTCCAAGCTCGCAATTTAAAAGTCCCCGACGAATTTTCTAATTCCCAACATGTTTTATCAATTCAAAATTTAACTCCACCAAAGTCTTGTCCCAATTTGATTTGCAAAATGCTACTCCCATCCCCATAAGAACAAATCCTCACATCTCAAAATCCAACCCTTCTCACTACAGCAAGCAACACTTGATCAAAACAACATATTACTTACAATTACATCACAAAATCAACAATTTACAAAAAAGTCAGTTCATGTCCAGTTTTGTCCTGTGTGTCTTCTGTCTTGTCCACGCTCGTCGAAACTCGCTGTATCGTATAAACTACCACATACCAAAAAAATGAGCTCAATTTCAACCAAATTATATTCCCGAGCTGGCCAGCTATTGCGATTTCAGAGTAAAATCCTAATTTGTGCACATTACAGCGATTAGTAGTAGTCCCATTTTGCGTAGTCTATTCTGTCGCAGGGCCTGTCGTTGTAAACAGCTCTGATCCAACACACACCATCTCAATTTGGCAGTATTTGAGATGTCGTAGAAACAAATCTTGCACTGAATTCTACGTGAAACTTGTTGAGTCCATGAGTGTCCAAAATAACACATCACCACGAAAACTGCTGAAAAGCTCATTCACCACACACAACAGGTTCAATTGAAAACTCGCTCAAATCATGTCATATCGTAATTGTCCAGTCCCTTGCGAGCGGGACTGCATCATCATCCATATTCCTCATCGTAAACATTAGAGTCCACTTCACCCCAGTAAAATCTCACAAGTCGTCGTCCATGTTAATTAAATTAAAGTCCGTCAGCTACATCTCCCTATCTGTAGTTCGTCGTGCCCCAAGTCCGTCTGAAGCTGATCTCAGAACTTTCCCAAGCCGCATCCGAAGTTTGCATCAGCCGACCGCGACCAACCAATCAGCGCACAGCAAGACCGGGGGAATCCCCAAAAGATGAAAGGTTGCCGCTTCCGCTGTTGTGTATCTCTGCAGACATCTAGAAGTGCGAAGAATGGTTGTAAACCTCTCTCAGACCGCTCAGGCGTTGTAGTAAGGGGGCCAGGGATAGCTATGGAAATTCCGTTACATACACATAACCTTTTTTACCTGTGGCCATCAAATAATACCTCTCACCTCTCATGGTGAATGGACAGGCCTAAAACTTTTAATGAGGTCTCACTTATTTGAAATCTACTATAATAGGTATTTGGGTAAGGGCTGCATCGTGTAGCCTCTTTGTAGTTTATAAAGGACAAAAGGCAGTCCAGACGTCACTTACAAGCTCCATAACCAGTGCAGACGATAAGCGTACTTGTACGTACTACGTCACCAAATTATAAAGAAATACAAAAGAATTTTAAAAAATCCTCTCGGGATTCTCAGTTTTGAGATGAGAAAGGATACAAATTTCAGAACTGATGCCAAACGCCATTATAATAAATTCTATGTTGTCAAAACTTTGATTTCATGTGTCGAAAAGTTCAATATTAAAAAATTTCACTGATGAACGTTTATATCAATGTTCTTAATTGATTAATATATTTTATTTGAAAAAAAGATATCAAAAATCCGCACATACATTTTGTTGATAAGCTTACAACTCTATGTAGTGAAGATTACAACTTCAGAACTGTCAAAATAAACTGTCCCGGGGTGAAATGTTAAAACATAATGTAATTTCTTTAAAAAGTTGGCATTGCATTGTTGGGAAATTATAACGTACGTACGTACTTGTACGCTTTCTTCTGGACTGATAACAAAGGGCAGCTATGCAACATTCTTCCTGTGTCTTCATTTAAGTAATTAATGGTCATTGGAATGGAGGAATACTCTAAGCTTTGCTTTTTCCAGAGAGCATGCCCCTGAAGTTTCTCAGACTTTTCTCATTTTTTCTTGGTACAAATGTATTTTGGGGATGAAAAACACAATGCGTACACGTTAAAGTAGTTGTAAAACACAACTCAAACTTGATGGTGAAATATAACTATGATGATTATAGAGGGCCTCCTTCTCTCCTTATCCGGCGATGTCCTTTTAATTTTCCACACCACCTACAACCAAAAAATCTCATAACAACACAATAATGATAAATGATAAAGGCTTAACTTTATAAAATATTGAGTAATTTCTTTAAAAAAGTATTTAACAAACATTCAAGTATTTAATCATGTTCTCAGAGTATAAAGGAAAGAATGTTCTTTGTTAACCCTCGTCTACCTGAGCCACTCTTTCTAACAAAACCCCCGAACATGCCGAAGGGGGGGGGGGTGGGGTGGTTGCCACTCCCTTTTTGATTTTCGTTACTGAACCTCTGATTCCTATAAATTTGCGTATCCGCCCCCACCCCCCCAACCACCACAAACAGGATAGCTTAACTTCTTCCCTTTCCATTGGTTACCAACAATACAATAAGTACCACCAACACCCATTAGTACATTATAGTATGGAAAAATGGGTATAGAGGTGGAATTGATATTTTTGCCTTTTACTGACTAGCAAACTCACTGAACGCTCTGAATATTAAAACTAGTCATTTCCATCCAAGTAGAACCAAAACAGTGTGACAAGCGGTATTCTTAACTTGTTGGGGAAAAAAAAATCAATTTTCACTATTCTTCCATTGTGTGATACTATGAAAATTTACAGTTTTGCTGATATGCGAACTTTATAACGCTGATTCTGACGTAATTCTTGGCAGTTTGGTACTCATTTGGTATCAATGGAACGGGCGGACCACAGCTATCTATGGTACCAAATCAAGTGTCTCTAATATTCCTAGTGTCCGTTTAAGACATGTTGTTACTCCAACACTTGGATCACCCTGTATGTTATGTACCTATCCCCAGGTTTTGTTTGTTTTTACCTTAAATATTTGACATCAAAAAGGAGGTTTTACTCGATTTCTCTGATATTTGACCCCGTAACATTCTTGCGGAGGTAAAAATTCAATGGGGCGCAGGGCCGTACCGGGATTTATTTTTTGGGGGGGGGGGTGCGGGATTTCAAAAAAGTGGACCTTGTTTTCGAAAAAGTGAACCTTTTTTTTGCTAAAGTTGACCTACCCCCCTAAAACACGTCCTTTTGGGTGATTTTTTGAACATTTAATCAACAAAACGTGGACTTTCTTGTCAAAATTTTTCTAAGTTTTGACCTTTTGTATCAAAACAAGTACGCTCCGGATTTTGGAAAGTTGCAAAAATTGCACATTACTGGGAGTAAAGGGATTTGAATAGTATCATAAAGACTGTTCTTTATTAAATACTGTTCTTTCTAAAAGTATCATCATCATCTGTTATTTCCATACTACCCAAAGTACAAATAAATGTATCCCCTACAAAGAAACGAGCAATTTATGGAGGCGTAGTCGAAAGGCCAATAAGGCCCAGCTGACTACTCCCTATCACAATTATGATAACATGAACTATCACACAAGACACGCACAAAGACGGTTCCAAACCTCAATTGTAAGACGAAATAAGGGACGATTTATATTGTTTCCGGAAGTGTTTGATAAATTTTGATTTTTTAATTTCATCACTGAGGGAGTTTCATAAAATTGGACCGGTTGTTCTAATTGCTTTGTCGCTAAATACTTTTTTATTTCTTGTTTGATTATAGTTACTATTATTTCTTGTGTGATAGTTATGGATTTCAGATCGCATTGTGAAGAAATTATTAAATGAACTTCGTAATAGGTTGGCAAAGTATCTAAACATGAATGAACCCACTTCAAATTTATATATATCGTATACATTTAGAGTATCGTATATGTGAAAGAGTGGTCCGGAATGGCTTCGATAGTGACTGTTAGTTACAATTCTCATTCCCCATTTTTGAAGTTTATATATTTTTTTCTAGGTATGTTTTGCAAGCACTACCCCAAATAAGTATACCGTAATTTACGTATGGCAAGACAAGAGTACAGTATAGGTTATACAAGATACGCTCCGGGATATAAAATTTAAGCTTGTTAATCATACCAATGTTCCGCGATATTGTATTTAATGTGTTTAAATTTAAAAGAAAAAAATGTTCTAAGAAATTAATGTTTTACCTGTCATACGTTTTACTGGGACGTTTTCCATACAGAACGATTCAAAAAGAAGTTTACTTATTTTTGTCGTGGTTCAGTAAAAAATCTAAACGAAAGTCAATGTAACGTAATATATCATTGCAAAGAGCAGTTTAACTTAAAAAATAATTTTTAATTTGCGCATGCCAAACTCAAGTTATGCTCATTTGAATAAATCAACCCATTTGGCTGACTGTAACACAACTCTGGGTACAGCATCAATTATCTATTCAGGCCAAATCAATAAGCATGAGCAAGAAGATTCATTGGTTCGCAATTTTATTGTTTAAAATGACAGTTTGGCTTTTATACTCAAGAACCATAAATAAAAAACGCTAATTAAGTTCATCTTCCTATGCACCAAGCAGAGCAGTGCAATATATAACTATGTGTCAAGAGAAGTCTATCAAGAGGAAACAGAAGTGCTGCGACTAGCGAGATCCACATATCGATATCATTTAAAATTGTCACATTTTACAAATTTTTGCCTTGATTGAGGATTTTTTTGAATAAAAGAAAAAAAAACTTCCACTTTAAACCTTGAAAGTTGCAAACACCCAATGGAGGCTTTTTATTGTCCACGTATCATTGATACAAACTGATGCAGTTAACCCACGTCAGGAAAATGAGTTGGTTTTAATTCCAAATTAGTATAACCTATCGGGTTTGACACAAGGAAATGCATTTTTTTTTTTAAATTCGACGTTCAGAAAGGCTCTTTCTAATATATATTAAGTTTACAAGGAAGTCCTACAGAATTTTTACTAAACAAATTAAAATTAGTAAACTTCCTTGAATCAGGCCTTAGATTTTATTTCTTCAGGCTGATCTCTCGGCACAACCATCGGTAGCCCATATGGTAAAATTAAGCATGAAGGAATTGTCGTTTGAAAATCTAATCTGCACTGTTTGTGTGATTAATCAAATCATCGGCTGATGTTCTTCGCATATCATTCTCTTCAAGTCCTCTAATTTTTTCTTCTCTCTTGGGCAAAGCAGTGATATTTCATCTTCATCTTCAAATCTCTCATTCATCTAAATTACTTCCTATCACTCACTTTTGGATTTTTCATTGTTTGCACTTTTTGCATTTCATTTCTCTCTCTCTCATTAGTTTATTCCCGTTGCAAATGATAACATTTTGATAATTGCAAAGATACTGTGAAGGAACATTATGATGACCACACGAATATAATTTTGTGCGACGTTTCCGCTCTGACAAAAAAGACTAGCAATAACAGAAATTTATCTTCTTTAACTTTTCAAGCCCGCAAACAAAAAAAAAGAAAAAAAAAAAAAAAACGGCAACCACCAAAAACAACAAAAAAGCAAAAAAATACAGCAAGTAAACTTGCGCGATCTCCCTGGCAAGATGGCAATGTGAAACACCAGGTGGTTGTATCGGCTTCAACTTTTCAAAGATGACCAGAAAAACAAAACTAACCAAAATGGAACCTGACCTCAGTTACCTTTGAACCTTTTCCATGACATTTGACCATCATCCCATATGAAGGAACTGCTATTGCACCTTCACCCCAGTCTGGTTTAAATCGACTTAAACTTTTCGAAGGAGATGCTAAAAACAAAAACCTCACCAAACTGGAACACACTACATACATACATACGGACAGTCGCACCACCCTCGCAATATCCCCCCTCGCTTTTTACGCCAGGGGGATAAAAAAAAAAACAAAAAAAGGGGAAAATTAAAAAACCAAAACAAAAAAAAACAAAACAAACAACACAACAATAAAAAAAAAAAAAAAACACTCCCCGCACACAACAGAACCATGCTACTTCACCTGGTGGCATTTGAAACATAACGGAAAATATTTTATATCTTGGCACATGTATGTGCGTTTTTTACTTTTTTTTTGCTCATGCGTAGTCATTTCTGTCGACGATGATGTCATACTAATACAAACCCTAACACAGAAGTTCGAATATCTCAAATCGACGTCTCAGTGTTTTGAATAAAAGCAAACGCATTTGATTTTACATGTAGACCTGTTCTCTGCGGCACTTGTAAGCTGGCCTTGCAATGTATAATAATCCCCACAGCATACGTCAAGGTAAGATTCATCATTTCTTAAAGACAGTCTTTGTTTGATTTGTGTGTTCGTACCTTATCGATAGTTTTTGCCATAATCTTGATATGTGGTATTGCCTGATATATTTTACGACTTCACACAATTTTGTTAGAAAAAGTAAATGGAATGATGAGGCAAATACCAGCGGGGTGTATTGAGTACATACGGAAGAATCCAATCATACTTACTTGGCTGTTTAAGAGCAACTGTTTCATCAAATGAAGGTTAATTAAGGAACACTGATGAAGACTTCAGTGTTTAAAACTACCATGGTACCCCATGGTCGTAAATTTGAGTAAATAATAACCGTCCCCATTCGTGAAGCTAGAATGAACCACGGGGGCCAGTTTGTTATTCAAAGTGGATATTATTCGGAAACATGGACTTCCGAAATTAACCCCAAACAAGTATTTTCCACCACTAAAAAACATACCCTAAACCAAGCATTTTTTGTCTGGTTTGCTATCCATAACAAGTGTGCAATGCATTGTGTTGATCATATACTCCCAATTATTTATCTGCTTGCTCATGTTTGCTTTCTTCAAAATTACAAAATTTTTGATGATTGTGGATCTCGCGTACATCACAATATTTCAGGTTAACGAAAAAACATCCCCTTTTTTTTTTTCCATATTTTGGCTGTTTTTTGACACCTAATCAAGTACGCTCGTACATCGACTAGTTGGGAAAAGATACCCTTTTTACGCGTTTTCATGTTCACACATCATATCCCCTTTGAATACAAGTGAACGCATGAGTCCTAATTTTAAAGCCGTATTTTTTCTATGAAAGCTGTTCAAAACAGTGGTGTACCACAGGCAGAAATTTTTGTTGTTACGCGTAAAATAAGTGTAAAAGTAGGGATAAAGAGTAATTTTAACCCAAAACCTTTATAAACTTTTGCTGTTTGTTAAGTTAATCAGACCTATGATACAATTTACTTAACATTGGAAAAGAGATCCCTTTTGTACTATTTTTATAGTCGTAGACATAAAATCATCAAGGTATTTAATGCAGATCATCTTAGGGTTAAAGATTATATCATACTATTTTAAATTATATATCTTCAAAACCTCTGATATATTGGCCATTATCTGCATTCCTGAGACAAAAAACATCTATCGTAGATTTGTCAAATTAAGTGAGAGTTTTTGCAGCATTTTCTATGGGGTGGGATCTGAGTGAGGGTTCAACCTTTGTCCATAGTAGGAACTGAGGCCCTTGTTGTCCATTCAACACAATAAATGTTGGCTATGGTACAAAGTTACTGCACAGAATCGGCTTATTGGAAAGCTGATGAATAAGTTCGACCATAACTCCATGGTTCTACAATGGTCTGTTAAAGACCCTCGTCCAACCAATGGGTTTTTCTACTACAATATTCACGACCAAGGGGGTGGTTTAACAACCCCCCTGATTTTTTTCGTAATTAATCGACAAACCACCTTGTTTGGTATCATTGTGTACTACATAGGGGCCTTTTCCTTCAATCAAATACAAACACACACCAAGTTTTAAAAAAAACAATATGAACTTCATAGTGACGTCAGACTGAAAGCCTATTTTTTAAGTAAATTTGTAAGCAATCGCCAAAATCAAGGGTTTTTTCGACCGTTTTTTGGCCATTTCAGAGGAAAATAAATTGGTTTTAATTTGGCACTGATTGGGGCTAAAAGTACGCAGACACATGTATTACCTAAAATCATAGAAAAACATAACAAATTTTGTCATATTTGCGTTACAGTAGCATCATAAATAACAATCAAGTACCATTTGGCATTTTCAATAGTAAAGTATAGGAAGTGGCACCCACCCCCTACTCTAACCCAGGATAGCACGCATAATTGGCCCAACAATGGTTCACCATCGGTAATCTTGCATCGGCACCACGTGGCTAACGTATATTGGGCCACTACTGGTTTTCCATTGGCAATGTTATATCGGCTCAGATCGGCATCTTTAATGGTCCTACAAATATGGCGCTCCATCTTGCAATCGACCAACAGCCAATCTAGAGCCAATTATTGGATAACGTTTGGCCCAATATTGCTTAAGGCTATTGGTTGCCTAAAATATTCAGGTGATAAAACAATAAACCAATAAATAATCGCTAAAAATCTCTCAAGGACCGAATTGTTTTTACAAACACAATATTTCAAAAATATTATACTACTAGCTAATACCAATTTCAATAAAAAAATAAACTATTTGACTACTCAATTATTTATTAATTTATTTAAATACAGGCAGGGTGAAAGTATATTTATTTTTGGCAAATAAAAATCGTGATATATTCCCATATTGTTTCAATATCTATTACCAAGATTGGCCCAATACTGTGCAACATTGGGCCGGCCCCATCATTGGTCCAAATGTTAGGGCCGTTGAGCAAATAAAATTGGACCGATAACTGTAGGCAATACTGTTTCCGATATTGAGTAAATATTGGGCATATTGGCCCCAATATCTCCATGTTATCTGGGTACCTTCCGACTTAGACGGGACACCCTGACTCCCTTGAATGGTGTACCGTCCAATTTTTGTGCGCTAAAGTACGCAAAGGGTGAACTACAATTACATTAAAAGCCTTAGATCCTATTCGTTTTGTGTTTTGTGTCGACAGGGGATCATCCGTTGGGGGTGTACCCTCCCCCCGGTCCCGGACGAGGGTTAACGATAAAACACTGTTGGCCGGGATGTGCAAGGAACTCAGAAATCGTCGCTCCTGCGCAATCTCTAAATCTCTTAATACATGTTAGAGTGAGTGGGTAATCAAGAATCCAGGAGGTCAAGAGGACCGGTCACGTACCCCGAGTAAAAAATCGGGAAATAAACAAAACAAAGCCAATTAAAAACATCACTGGACTTCGAAGATGGGGCTACGCGGCTTGTACTACTACTGACAACATTGACCAGTCAAGGTTCAAACAAGAGGCGGGCGCCCTGTGGTCATGTAACTACTAGACCTCTCCTGTGTGGTTTCAGGCATTTGAGAAGAGATTTCAGACTTTATTGCACAACTCGAGCAGAATTCAGACTGTGAAGTCTGGCCGAGTGGTGAAAATATGTTAGATTCTGATAAAGCATAACTATGGCACAAATGACTCAAAACAAAACATTCTAAACATTTTAATGAGGTAGAGGAACCAAAATTAACTCTCTATAGTAAAGCGAGTTAGTAGTGAGTATTAAGTTGAACGACACTCAACACAATTGTGTTTAATCGTGTCATTATAT
The DNA here is from genome assembly GCA_023653785.1 of Ophioderma brevispina. Classification (NCBI taxonomy): domain Eukaryota; kingdom Metazoa; phylum Echinodermata; class Ophiuroidea; order Amphilepidida; family Ophiodermatidae; genus Ophioderma; species Ophioderma brevispina. The sequence continues at coordinate 133 of JAMKCH010006887.1, read as the reverse complement.
TTTCATTTAATAATAACATTAAATATAAAAAACAACGCATATTAAAACTTCATTCAATTCAAATTACAATGAACTTACGAAGATACACATCATACACAGTGATGAACCAGAGCCTCACCTATCCATGTATAAA
>JAMKCH010006886.1:0-61611 GCA_023653785.1 Ophioderma brevispina | reverse complement strand
CAACTTCAACAGTAGCTTACTTATATTCCTACTCTAATTTTTGTAAAAGCAATCACTTAATTTTTGGAGATAAAACATTGATATAATTTTCATAACACCTCAGTTTTAACACTCTATAATTATACATTTTTTTTTAAAATTGTAAAATTTCAGACGAGTCATTATCATTATCAATCAGTGTCACCACCGCCTGTTGAAAGAACTACACAGCAACGGTGTAAACATATGGCGGCTACCGTGCATGCATGCAATATTGCAGGCCTGAATCGAATTGAAGCGAGCCAGGCTTAGACAAACACCATGACATCTTTTTTCCTTGGCTTGAAAACGACGCTGAATATGTCTACTCTTTAGGAGGAGTCTGAAAAAAAAACCTCCCCCCCCCCAGAAGTAACCCACCTATGTAAATAGGTCATGTGTTGTGCCAATCAGTGCGCCCTTGACTTGTGCTCCGTCTCCATCGTCTATTTCTTTGCATTTGCCAGGCTAGCACGATTCATCTTGATCTATTCTTCTTCTTCACACAGTGGTGGCGACTTTGTTTTGGGTCGTTTATTATCATTTTTTCACTTGGATTTTATCGTTTTTAATTTTTTACTGCCTATGGCCGCCCTGGTTCGAGATAATGCCAGCGGCTAGTAAAAATTAAAACGATAAAATCAGTGAAAAATGATTATTATTTCCAAACGGAATCAGCCAAGTGCGAATCTTTTTGTTAAATTTGGCAAATCGTTGGTGCCATAAGTTACCACTGTTCTGTGGAGTTCCATTTTGACTTGAGATGATAGTTTGCGCTCAATAAAAAGAAAAAATAATTCTTTGACATACCTAAGAGCATCTTAAGAGTGTGTCCAAAAAAGTTATTTCAACATGTACACAGGCTTCCAACTTTGGCAGCCCAATGTAGCCACACAGGGTAGGTTTTCACCTGAATATTTCATAATGTGAATTTTTAAATCTGGAAAATGGTTAACACATGATGCATAACTCTAAGAATGCCTACAAATATACGTTTATGCAATAATGGAAATTTAAGAAGCCCCCTTTGTTGCAGCTGTAAGTTAGAGCAGAAGCTGTCTGTGTATCGTCATGACTAGATTGTCTATGATAACAGCAGCCATAAAAAGTTAGACTATCTAGTCCTGATCATCAGGACTAACACCCAGCACACACTGCCATTGCCACATGATTGCAACCGACTGCAGGGTTCGCCAGTTTTTCTTTCCACAGGTGGAAAAACGCGTTTTTTTTCTGGCGTTTTTTCTTCCACTGGAATGTCACTGCACAGGGACTAGAACTGATAGTCGCCGTAACATGTTTGAACAAAGCGTACGCAGTACCGGCTGGTGCGACATACACGGGCGTAGCGCGTACCTATTTTTAATCGTAATTTATTTACGCGCTGTCCTACAGCAGTGATACCTTCCCCCACACACAGCCAATGTTCGAATCATTTCAAAACAATTATGGCTCAGACTATTAAAAAAGAATTTAAAAAATTTTCAAAAGCAATACGTTGACACTTTGGTTTATATTATACAATAATGAAATAAGTGAAAATAATTTAAAATAACCATCAAAGGGACGCCCCCTACCTACCCCATACATTAAACTCACAATGGCCTAATTATAACAAATTACTGGAAGAACCTGGATTAAACAGACACTAATTCACACCGCAAGGCCGAAGCCTGAAGCAGAGTCTCTTTGTAAAGACTTGAATCTTCAATTTCAAATGAATAGTCTGTCCCTAACCCAGTTCTCCCACACAAGCTAACGACATAATAAAGATGTATACACACTTAAAAAAAAACAAATAACAATATGGTTGCTACTTTATGATTTGTGTTTTAAAATTAAACAATTGGCCCTCAGATTTAAAAGCTTTATCATACTATTTGTTTGCATCTACAATTACACAACTGCGATAGTAATTAATGTCACAATGGAAAGATTTGGAAAATTGCAAGGCAAAACAAAATTGTGAACAAATTTCCGTATAACAGTACATGTACTTGGCAAGGTATACTAACATGCGATAACACTTGTAAATTAACAATTTTGAAGAAAAAACCCGATTGTAAAAGTAACTAAGTAGCCTTGATGATTGAAAAGTGCAAGCAGATGAATATGGTGTAATTAGTGGTTGTTTCATTTACCTATTCTTTATTTCTTCGCCGTTCTTCAATTTCTTCCAGTTTCTCCGGAAGAACACTTTTTTTTTTCCAGTTCTTCTTCTTTCATTCTTCCGGAAGAAAAGGTTTCTCCGGAAGTTTCTGACCTACCGAGTGTACACGAATTGAAATTTTTCATGAAGATTTAAACCACAAATTTACTAATTTCTATACTGCTAAAATTACCTTGTACATCACGTCTGGCTGGAAAAGTGCGGCACTTGGGAACCTGGTTCCATGGAAATCTTACTATTTTTTGGAGGGAAAATTGTGAGTCATGAAATAAAGAAATACATAAGAATTGAAGGAAATTTTGCAATCTATCTTGTTGTTCCCGGGGAATTTGTTGGCATTTTTGTGCGCAGCCGTGCTTGTTATCATATCTCCTACTAAAAAACAAGGGGTCCATTATAGAACATGGATTATTCCATATGGTGAGTATTTTATTTTTTAAATTTATTATTAGAACTCGCTTATGCGCTTTTGTAGCAGCGGCACCCATCAAACATAAAGACAACAAACAATATAAAAATAACATTAAAATATAGATTTAAAAGTAAGTGTTTTAAGATAACAATTGTTTTGGTATGGTGCATATGCAAAGACATAATTGGAAAATCCATGATTGTATTAGAAAACTTCTTACATTCTTCCTAACAGCCAATTAATTTGTCTTAGACTATAGGCCTGCACACACTCCTACCCACTCTCACACATACACACACACTCAGTACATCATTTGCACTCACACATATTCACGCACATGTGCATGCAATTAGCACACCTAACGCAAAAGCGTTTATAGATTTGGCTATTTTTTTACAAGAAATATATTACTTACTCCACTCTGCAACGATGAACACCATCTAAGAGCATATCCATATACATATTGATATTAGCCCTGTACTTCCATGCTCCTTTTAGTAGTTTTGACCTGTCAAAGATCGTGCCTAAATGAGAATCAATAAGAAAAAAACTGGTTTTCTAGCAATTATAAGGAATGTTTCACCTCGAAGTCCACCCAGTTGAACCAATACACCCTCCAAAAAGTCGGGAATGTGAGCATGAGTTGATCTTTGAGCGAATCTGTATTCTTCACTCTTATCTCATTAAAGTGCTTGTTCCTGATTTATTGTGTATTGTTGTTCTCTACTTGATATGACGCCTGGCACCTTGCCCATACACCCCCTAGTACCGTGGGAAACAACCTTGCGGTTTTGGTGGGAGACGCAATAATGCATGTGTCAAAGCCCATGCTAGTTGAGGGTAACCACGAAAACGGCGTTTTTTTGTTTTTATCTTGGGATGAAATGGAGGTGGGGCTCAAATTTCAGGACGCACTGATAAAAATACATCTTTCATCGGATATCAAAATCAAACTACTTCCGGGTAAATCGGGGGCCCCAAGACGACGTAACACGCACCTTTAAGTGCTTGACAGTAACACTAAAAATGAGCTATTTTCAAGCATTAACTTTACATATTTACAACTAACACAGATTGTTATCACGGGACCAGTATTTCACATTGTTCTCCAGCTATAGAGTAATTATTATTGGCTGGGCTTCATCCTCAGAGAACAATGAAGGTGAACATTTTTTGCTCATCCACACTCAATTGGAATTTCACTGACATCGACTTCCTATGGCATGCAGTATATGTGGTACCCTAATAGCGAGCGCGTAAAGCGAAGCTCTTATAGACTACGCGTATACACTTTGGAAGTTATTGAAAATCTATAGTCCGCAGGTTTACGATATGCCGACCCTCATTTGATCCCCTTTTCGTTCTTACCATAACTCCTATCGAGATAAAAATCGACGGTTACCGGACAAAAATATTGTAATTTAATTTGTAGTCCGATATTCACAAGGCCATTCGTTTTGAACTCAATAGCTGATATTGAGGAGCCGTGACACTTGTGCAAGATTTTTTGTGTTCTGGGTCAATTTTTTTTACACACTTGTGATGTCCTACATAGGCAAAATGCCTATCAAATTAAGGTAATTGAGCACTCTTTAAATGGTGCCTAAAGTTTGATTACACCCATGTACATGCTTCTTAGTTATGTCATTTGGGGGGTTGAAAAATTTTGAGCGAGGAGCCGTGGCTCCCACACGGTGCTCCCACGCACAAATTTAAATAATCGTCTGCTGAAACAATACCTAAGATCACCCTGGAAATTTGAAATACAGCTAATTTAAGTTTTATTGGATCACTGGATGGGAACATTGTTACTTATTTGATTGTAACTTAATAACAAGTTAACTTTTAGTCGGTCGAATCCTGAAGTAGATCCGATTTGAGGTTTTTAAAAATGTGCCGCAAAATTTGCAGCATTTTTCTTTTGCTGTTGATGTGTACTTGGTTAGTGAAATTCATAATCGGTCCATTTTTGACAAATTAATACTAGAATAAACAAAACCTGAGTTAGTTTCATCAGATGGCATTATTGAACTTACTGAAACTAGCCCATGCTCCAGAATATGGACACTCATACTTCCCTGCAGGTGCAATAAGTTTTTCTCAAGGCTATTACTATCTATACAAAAAACTCACAAAAAGGTTGTTTGTTATAAAGAAAACTTCAAAAGGAAACCCACCCCCCCCCACCCAAAATAGTGCCCAAGAAGTGTCTTGTAATGTAAGATGTGTACCGACAAACCAAGAGAAATCACCAGAGTTGTATCTTCTGAAGTCAGTAATGAAATGCGACTATGTTGCTCCATTTTCCATATGACTTCGATATTTTCATTAGTTTAATAAGCTGTGTTCCCCCTGATTGTTTTAAAAGGTATCATAAGATTGGTTTATCCTTGCATCAATCATATTACCGGTACTTGAGTGAATTACAAATAACATGCTTTTTGTGCACTTAAGTAAAAATTTGACAATTCTTAAAGATGTGCGAAAATTTCTTATTTCCGAAAACATGGCAAACTGTTGGCCGGCAAAAAAAAAACGATAGGAGTTAAGCATAGTAAAAGTATATATTTTCAGAAAGCTCTAAGTCTGCAAATGTCAAATATGTGTTTTTTAAATGTAGGTGGAAGACAAGAAAATATTTCCATGAACTTTCAAAAAATTTTCATCATTTTTTTTCTCAACTTTGCCAACAATAGTTTTCCTAACATTGACCCTACATGAAAAAGAATTCCATATTTTGAATGCCCTTGTGGAAATTTCTTTCCTAATATGTATACTATTTCCATGGTAGCATGACACTGTGACTAAATAACGAGGCTTAACCCAATGACGGCACATATTTTTTGAAGTAAAAAGTCACTTTTTGATGTCACACTGAAATTTCCCAGTTCAAAACGCATGGCCACAAGGAATTTATTTTAATTCGCCATTCCTGTTGGTATTTTGTTTTCTCGCAATTTATATTTTTATGTACTTGTTTGCTACACATAACCCCTGATAATGTTGTGCTGATGTTTTAAAAAATATGCTTGGAATAATTAACAATACGATAAATATATCATGCCACGCGTACAATGTGGGGTGGCACGAGCGGCCTGCTCAATCCAGAGAATGCACCTCCGCATATTACAAATTTTCATATCTCGAAAAGTATTTCACCCTACCCTAGGAAAAGTATGCATGTTTTAGAAAGCTCTTTCCTCCAGGAATTCCAAATATGGCATTAATTTCGTAGGGGTAAGTATGAAAACACTAATGGGGGTTGAACAAACTGTGAAATTGTACTCACAAAATGTCAACACTTTAGAATTCCAATGTTTCTCTGCTTCCCAACTGGAGATTTAATGCCATATATTGCGTTTTCTGTCAAGCCAAAGCCATATCCTACATACATAGTTTTGTTGAGGTTTCACACCCATGCTTATAGACAAAAAATCAAGCCGTGATAATGTCCCGCGAAAATCATGTTACAAAAAGTTTTTTAACAACCGTAAAAGTTGGAGATCAACCGGGGTATACTACCAGTTTTCTGAGGTGTAATTGTATTTGAAACTTCTCAGTAAAAGAACTTAAGATTTATCCATGTATTCACTCACATCTTTACCATGGCGAACCGTGGCAAAGGTGAACTACCTTCATGATATCTGTGTTTGGAGACATAAAGTCTGTTCTTTTTCCTTGATTGAGTCCATCAAGTCCCATACACTACACTCTGCTTAGGAATTATGCTGTTCTTTCATCTCTTTTGTACAAACACCCCTTCTCGATATGTTTTCTCATAATTGTAGTATTTGGTCAACAGCGACCTCATCACCAACTCATTTGTAATTGAATCTTGATGCCATGTGTTTCCTTTGTTCTTAAAATATAGTCTCAGTTCCTGGCTTGTATAGCCACCACAGATCCCTTGCATACTAAATTGTATTTTCAACTTTCATGCTGCTGGGGGTTCTGGAAAATCTGACCTGCAGATCTACTCTTTGGTAATAAATAATCTTAAATTAAAAAAAAAAAAAGTGTTTTAATTAGCTAATTAAAATACATTTGTATTTTTAATTAAAGAATTCATTTTAATGCCATTTTCATAATGTTTAACAAATTTTCATTCTATAACCAACATATTGTTAAGCATACGCCTATGCATCGCGTGCACATTATTTCTATCAAACAGTCGCAGGTTAATTAACATAATAATTAATTGGAATTTTAAATTTAAAAAATAATAACTAGATTTTGGAGATCGATACATCATTTAACCTAATTACACTCATTTAACTTTATTGTCCCCGCCAACGGTGCGAACGGGGGACTATAAAAATGAGCAGCGTTCGTCCGTCCGTTGTCCGTCCGCGGTGATAAATGTTGAACCCCATGTTGTAATATATCTGGAGTTCCGAAGGGCAACAATGATGTAACTGGGGGAAGAAGCGGGTTGATAGTCCTCGACCTGATTAGATTTTGGGCGTAACATATGCTATTAGGTATCGGTTATGTGTGCATACTTTTATATGAAAATTTATCCTGCAAGTTTTCTGGAGTTCCGTCAAGGTGTATAATGGATGTACCTTGGTGAAGAAGCGGGCTGAACAATGTCTCGACCTGATTAGATTTGGGCAAATTGAGTATGCAAATGAGTCTAATTAAGATGCAAAAATAAGCGTAATTGCTATATTTTGGACACGGTACAGTGGATACCAAAATCCATCCGCTGCATGAACAGCCTATCATGGCCACATCTTTTGCAAAAAATGTTTTTGAAAGTATGTGGTAAATCGCGGCTTAGGTATGCAAATAGCTAATTTGCGTCATTGCTGTATCTCTGAAACGTACATCAATAGGCAAACTCATTCGCTACAGGAGACGATGATATACCATGGGGAGGGGGTGAGGTGGTGGGGAGGGGGTAGGTGTTGCGGATGTGATGGAGGGAGTGGTGTTGTGTGGGGTATTGGGGATGGGGAGGCTGATACGGGGTCTTGGTGGGGTTGCGTGGTTGAGGGGTGTGTGCTGGTGTTAAGGAGGGGTGGGGGTTTTTGCAGAGTGTTTGGAAGGGGTGTGGTTTGGGAAGTTGTGGGTGTTGGGAGGGGGGGCGGTGTGCGGAATGTTGAGGGGTGTAGTGTTGGGAGGGGTGGGTTTTTTGCAAGTGTGTTGGGGATGTGGTGGGGTTGTTGGGTGAGGGGTGGGGTGTTGTAGTTGCCTTTCTTCACATTTCGCGATCGCGACATTCAGCGGACATAATTTTACGACATTCGCGTAAATACGAGTTCGCCTTGTTTCAGGTACTTGGCAGTTATATAATAAAATGTAGAACTGCCATCCACTGTTACCATACATTTTCTATTGTACCGTGTCCTCACTCTGTCCTCACTCACACCCTGCATGTTATCTTAATTACCCCATAACTTTATAAAGCATTTATGGAAAAAAGGTTTTGGGTATTACCTGAAAGAGGGAATATTCGGGCTTTAACATGGTACTAAAATGAAGGGTGTATGCATCATCTTCATCAAATAATGTAACTTGTATTTTTTAGAGTTAATGTCACACCACCACTTTATTGTGGTCCCACCATAAGAATAAGACACTTGGCCATTAAATAAAATTTCACATAATTTCTTCGGATGGGGCGCCAGTAAGACTTTGCCATTGTTAACACGCAAAACCGCAGACTTGACAAAAAATTCTGATTTTTTTATATGTTTGTCACGCAGGCCGTATGCAGGGGTGCGGTCGCACCCCCCAAATTCCACAAAAGGGAAAAGGTCCCCTTTTGGCTTATATTTTTTGACAAAAAAGGTCCCAAAAATAAGAGAAATATGATGAAAAATGCACTTTTTTGGTGATGAGATGTTTCAAACGTCCAAAATGTCCATTTTAGGGGGGTTAGGTCCATTTTCGCCAAAAAAGTCCACTTTTCGAAGACCTGCACCCCTTTAAAAACAACGCTGCGTATGGCCCTAGTTTGTCATGATCAGTGCTGGTTGTATACGGCATTTTGACAAACATTTTTGGACCTAATAATTATGACTCTCAAATGAGTAAATTGTGTGGAATGTAAGCAAGAAAACATGCCAAGTAGTAAGAATTTTTTGAAAAAAAATTACCCGATCTTGTAAAAAAAAACGTTCTGTGACGCTCGTGCCGTGACGCGCCGTGCGGTACGCCCATGCCATCCGTGAGTGTTTAGAGGTAAAGCCCTGTGGTGTACCAAATCTAGTCCCCACTCCCACTAGACTACCCATATAACTCCAAGTAATAATATGATGCAGGAGAATCTTAGAATCGTGCGCTCAGATCCTTTATTCTGTCCTATTTGCCAAAATGCACCAGAAGTTCCATAAATTACCGTTTGGAAATCCCAAGGCCCCAATCAGCAGATCCGTGTCCGCCCCCCTGGTTTAAGTCGTATTTTATTCTTTCTACTTCCAAGTCGAATATTATACCATTAACCATAATTCATACACATATCACACATGGATCAAGGTCAGTTGAGTTTAGTGCCTTCGCCCTTTTTCTCTACGTACAAAACATACAGTTTTGGACTGAATGCTTACAAAATCGGGGCTTATGAAATGGCAATGTCTGGATGTACGGATGTATTGTAATGTATGTAAGGATGTATTTGTGTTGGACGGATTGCGTAGCAAAATCCGTCTTATGAAATGGCAAAGGTCTGGATGTTACGGATGTATGTATGTATGTAAGGATGTATGGTGTGTGTGCTGGACACAAAAAAGGTAAACATTTTGCCATAACTTTTTTCCAGAGGAGCTGATTACCCAAACAGCAAACTTAGATATTTAGGGGGGCACAAGCCCCTACTAACTAGTCATTCCTTCCCCCAGGGTCCTCCCCTGGGTTTTTGCAGGGGGGTGGGTAAATGTCAAAAAATGTCAACAGTTCACCAAAAAGGTAAAAACAAAAAATTTTTTTGCCATAACTTTTTTCCCAGATGAGCTAGAGTAACCCAAACGTTAGATCTTTGTATAGGATGGCCAAGCCCCTACTAACCATGTAATTCATTCCCCCAGGGTCCTCCCTGGGTCTGACGGGGGGTGGGGATTCAAAAAGTCAACATTTCCCACCAAAAAGGTAAACATTTTGCCATAACTTTTTTCAAGGATGAACTAGAGTAGTCAAACTTATGTATGTTTGGTAGGAGGGGACAACCCCCTACTAACCATGTACTCTATTCCCCCAGGGACCCCTCCCCAGGTCGACAGGGGGCGGGGACATTTAAAAAAAGCGAAACGTTTCACAAACAGTACATTGCCATAACTTTTTTATCCAGATGAGCTAGATTAGTCAAACTTAGTATATTGTAGGAGGGGACAAGCCCCTACTAACCTGTAATTCCTTCTCCCAGGGTCCTCCCCTGGGTCTGACAGGGGGTGGGAAAGTCAAAAAAGTTCAACATTTCCCCAAAAGTCCCCATTTTTTTTCTAGATGAGTTAAGAGTATCCAAACTCAATATAATTTAAGTCTGATCGACTGAAAATGTTTAGACCTATGGCCTTTCATAAGCTCCTAGGCGACCACCTAAGTGCCCGATATGGAGTTTTTTTTGAGGTTTGGGTCCACATCCCCCTTAGCTTCAAGTGCTTCCATGCCATGCAGACTGGCTTATGGACTTTTTGGTCTCCACCTTCTTAGACTATACATACACAATATACACCCTATTATTCAATGCCCCATAGCTGCACATACCTAGGGAAGAAAAAGCAATCCTCCAGACCGCCATTTGGCGGTTTACAGATTTTTTTACCTTCCTTCCTAGTCATTCACGTACGTTGCCGTCGTCCCTACCTACCTCCTAGCCTAGGAAGTAGTAGGGGCTATCGAGCGGAAAAAGCAGATCAACCTCATTCTACCTTCCTCCCCGAGTACTTATAGGGCCTACTAAAGTGGCGAAAATGTTTTTCCTGCGCTTTTAATTCGCATTTTTTCATACACGTGGGGGGGCCTTTTTCAGTGAAAATCTACCCCTAAAGGCCCTTTTTTTGGTGAAATTTTATACAAGTGTTCATTGAAAATAAACCCGCATCCCAGGACCATTTTGCGACATATACCGCTTGCGGGACCAGTTCTCAATACATGAATACAAAAATCCCTTTAGAAAGATAACCAGAAAAATAACACTGTGCTACTGCAAGAAAAAATTACACACTCGGGGGATATTTTGCTGATGTATTTCTAAGGCTAAGTTTCCTATTGTATAAAACAGTCGCAAGCAGTTTGATAGCACCACCCCCTAGCGGTAGTCCCACATTTGCAGCTCGTCCCGCCTTTTTTGGACCGAGCAATGGGTACCCTATCCAAAATCCAAGCACCCCCCCTCGCCCCGGCGAGGTTCCACTCCTATTAAATCATTGGACATGCATGCACACCACATAGTACGGTAATAATTATCTAGGCATATTGGCTTTCAGGGTGTGTGTATATGTAGTCATAGCAACCACTCCGCAGCCGGTGATGGCATTATTGTCAATTTACTTTCATTGGTTGTAACACTGTGTATTACATCATTGGGTACAGTTTGAATTATGATACCCATGAAGGACTTGAAGGCATTATCTTGACTTGATAAAATTTTGGGTTGATTTCTTTAGATTTTAGTGCTTATGACTAAATGTTGTTATTTACACATACATACATTGTACATGACAGGTTTTGAGGTGAGGTAAAACTAGCCTTGATTCAGATTTTGACTGGTCCAGTTTCTAAATTTTGCCAAAAGCCAAGATTTTGTGCTACTGTTTTTTCAGAGAATTTGTCATGTTTTGTGAATGAAAAGGTCAGGAAATTTTTAACTGTTTTTTAATCATTTTTCACACAAATAGGAAAATCCAGTGAAATCAGTTTTCAAAAGTATCTCAGGATTTCAAGAGTAGAAAATTAGTGAAATTTGCACAGGTATGGATGAACAGTCTAAAATTCTTTAGCCATGAGCCTGAATGTAACTCTTCTAAAGTTAATACCACCAACTATGTCTCCATCTGAGAGACATCACTTTCGTGCAGCAATTGTGCGACCATATTGCACACGCCAACTTTGTACCTTGTGATATCGCTGCCGCGACTTTCCGTATTTCCATGTTTAAAAAGGGGCATTTCTGATCACACCTCCCCCCCCCCCCCCCCGACTTTATAATAAAATAGTTAGATTTTTATATGATCATTAAACAAACCGTGTAGCCTTAGGTATCCACATGTACCTAAGCTGACGTGCCAATTTGGTCGCATCTGTAAGAAATTCGCAATTATTTTATTTTTTGTCCATAAACGGACAGAAATTTCAGACAGTGGCCTATGGGACGTGGGAAACACGCAATTGCCAAACACAAAACGACTGGGATCAACTGAAATTTTATAAATAGCTTTTTCCTCAGGAGATCTTGTGGAACAATGATCCAGAAATGACTGGGATCACGAAATGCACCGTTAACAATGTTAAAGCTGCGACTCGCTCCTTATTTCTGGCCAGACAAGTTTTCTAGGCTGCCTTCTTGATCAGTACTGAGATGGGGTGAGGGACAGTCCAGTACTAAACTGAAAAAATCTTTAAAACATTGCGGAAATGCTAGTATGTTACCACTGGTAGGCCTATGTTTTCTCAATGCAAAGTTACCTACGCAAGACAGCAAATTTGAGGCAATTTTAACCGCACTCATCAATTCACACCAATTTCATCACTATCAGCCCAAGGCCTCACGTCTACAGAGCATCTCGTGATGATTTTTCAATGTGCTTTACGTTAGTTCTTCATAACTAATAAAACTAGTAATGATATCTTGAAAATTTGGTCATTTGTTGAATTATTTAGCTTCCTTTGGTGTGATCATGTATTTGCTTTGTGAAAGTTTTAAATGTGAAAGGATTATGCCCCAAAGTTGGCATTTTTCCCATAGAATAGGGCCCATATTTTTCTTTGAGAGTTTGTTATCAATATTTTGTTTCAATTTGTCTGAAATAACTCGCTGATGAATACAAATACTGGTAGAATGGATTAACTGTGGTTTCAGATACCATACTTATTTTATTGGCACCCTGTATTGTTCATAGCCTGTGAATACTACCAATTATACACGGGAGTGTCAAAAAGGGACTGCATGGTCAGCATGGGCAGCTCTTGCCAGAATTTAACGCGAAGAATCCACCAACAGATATGCGGGAAGTGGGAAGAAATCCGGACGACGAATGGAAGCGTCAGAACAGTTTGCCAATCAGATCCCGATGTACATTTGTTGTATCTGAAGTTGGAAAGGGCTTGCTTGTGTGAGGTACCACAGTCGAGCCAGTGACGTGGAGTTTGAGGAGTCTCTCAGAGAATGTAGAATATCTGTATGATGGAGGAAGGGGAAAAGTGGTAGCAGGATTGGACTACATACAGTGCGTAAAGATGCACGCGTGTCTAGAATGTATGGAAGACTTGATAAGACATAGACTTCTTTAAAGGTACATGGGAAGATTTTCTGTAGATACATATTTCTCAAATTTTGCAGCTGTGATTAGTATAGAACACCTCACAATGTTTGTTGGTACCAAGAAGTAGAAAGTTTGAACTTGTAGCTGTCCTAAACGGCTTACAGAGAAGCACGACTTGGATTTTACTGTCATGCATTTCAGAAAATACCAACTCATCTTTTTATTACATCCATATTTGGTATTCCTTCAGGTGTGATTTAATACTTAGTAATTGTATTCGCAAATTTTGCCAAACATTTTTGAGTCAAAAAATTGAGGACACATTCTGCAAATGCCCTCTGTCTCTTAGAAATTGTGAAATACAGTGATACTTTATCTTGCTTGCGCTCTCGCCGTTGGTATATTGGGGGGGGGGGGGGGGCCGTCATGTGGATGGACCCCCTCTGAAAACACTTTGCTGGTAGAATATCTATCATATTTAACTAAAAAACCAACTTGGTGGTTTTGTTGTTTGTTTGTTTGTCTTGTCTGGCTATGCGTTTCGCCGTCCTTTTACATAAACTGATAGATGGTGGTAGAAGCTCCGACTATGATTGTGGTCACGTTTTCGTTTCGAGGGATCATGGGGGTCAAAGGCGCATCCAGATGGTCATTAATTGTTGTAACTTTGGCCTAGCGGGGGCCCGCGCGCGCGCGGGTTGGGGCGATGCACTAGTTTTTAAACCAAAACTCTAGTAATTGATTGGGTATATCAACAACACTCATAACATGAATAAAATGAAAATCCTTTTGTAACCGATTCAAAATGGTGGTCTTCAAAAACCCATTTTTTAAGACTCTCAAACCAATTCTCTCCACCAAAAAAAGATGAAAAACACTTAGGTGTGGTTTAGGTACATGGGTATATCAACAAAAGCGACCTCATCCAGTATAAATGGAAAATCGTGTAACCGATTCAATGGTGGGTCCAAAAACCATTTTTTAAGACAAAAAACTGCAATCCAAATTCTCGTTCCTTCTGTCTCCCACCAAAAAAATTAAAAAACACGTTAGTGTGGTTTAGTATATGGCAAGCAATTATAAATATGCAAAAAGCTACTTAAAATTGGGGGTACACTTTTCTGTAAATGTTGTCATGTCTCTTTAAAGGCTGACTCAGAGATTTTTGAAATATTTTTTTTTGTGAATTTATTAAAAATAGTCAACTAGAACTAAAGATAGTCACCTAAAATGACCAATTCCAAAGTTTGAGATGAATGCAGTAAACATTTATGTGTAGTATAACATTGTCATAGGATACTTTTAACAAATAATCCGGATCCAGAAATTTATAACAAAGTTGTGATTTTCTCTATGAAGGACTTCAATTTCAGCTTAGCTATTTCACACAGTGATTAGTGTATGGACAAGCATTATGTATAATTTATGCAAACAACACAACTTGTTTGAAAATTGAGGGTGCCCTCCTTAGGAAATCTCTGAGTCAGCATTTAAATGTGCACAGCAGATCATATCATCGTTCATGCAGAGAGCTTGAGAGAGAAATTTGATTCTGATTAAAATCAATTAGTTGTATTTTGCATTATAGAAAGAAACGTATGAAGACATGTCCAAAGAGGAGCTAATTACTGAATTCAGGGAGTACCAGCAGGACGCCATCAATCAATTTATACCACACATAGCATGCTGGGATATCAACCAACGTGGTGCAGTCGGAGAAACAATCCTTCATCTCTGTTACCTCAACAATACCGACACGCACAGACAGATAGCCAAGCATCTACTCAAAATCTACCCTGCTATGGTGTATGACATTTATGAGGGCGATGACTATTATGGTAAGCATGTGTATTTTTCATCTTCACTTAAATCAATATGCTCCCAATTTTTTCAGAGTCTTTGTAATTTTTACTCAATCTTTTATAATATTTTTTTAACTCTGCTGGTACAAACTAATTTGCTCAAATACTTTTCCCGCAACTAAGTAAAATAGCGTGTGCTGTATCTGTTAACTGTAGGGCTTGTATAAGAGGTCACAGGCCAGTTGTGTGGATGGTGTATAGGGAAAATGGACAATAAGTGCAAGATGATATACACTCAGCAAAAAAAAAGAAGTCCCCGTCTGATACTTTTTGACGTAATTCAAAAAGTATTTATTTTATTTTTATTATTAAGAAACTGATGGATGCGCAAATTTCTTACGCACAAAATGACAATTTACTTTTGCCCGATAGACATCGTTTTTACCATGAAATCGACCATTTTATGAAATTTCATGCAAGGGAAAAAGTTGCACTATTTTTCCTGAAACGTAGAAGTTTGATTTCCAAGTGTGTATGGTTAAACATTTAATTCACAATTTCTTGAACAGGTGAATACTACAGCTGCTACTCTGTCCGTGTGTTGTTACATAATCACACTGAAAAGAAAAGGGTTGCTCGTAGAGAAATCTCTTTCACTGTGGAATTTGGAATGATTTGCAGTGCATATTGCAACGGGCTTGGGCCAACTTAGATCAGCAGCGTATACTATACGCACTTTGGCCAACAGAATGCGCAAGAGGTGTCTTGAAGTCATTGAGAAGGACGGTGGACCTACCCATTATTGAACATTGAACAGCTTGCTTCCTTGCTGAGTTGATAAGCTTTTGAAATGGACTAATAAATGTTGTTTTATGACCAGAAAGCATGCAATGAGTACTATTCACTTTTCTGTATGAAATTGAATTTGCAGACAAAAGTGCAACTTTTTTCTTGCATGAAATTTCATAAAATGGACATGGTAAAAACGATGTCTATCGGGCAAAAGTAAATTGTCATTTTGTGCGTAAGAAATTTGCGCATCCATCAGTTTTTGAATAATAAAAATAAAATTAAATACTTTTGAGTTACATCAAAAAGTATCAGACTGGGACTTTCTTTTTTTTGCTGAGTGTATCATCATATGACCATAAAAGTATAACAGAAAGAAGCAAATCGTATGTATTATGGAATAGTCCAAGCCCAAAACCCATTTCTCTAACACCCAGTGTGCCATGGTTGTTGCTGTTAATGAGTTGTTCATAATAATGAGCTGTCTTTAAATTTCAGGTGAGAGTGTTCTACACATCGCAATCATCAACAATGATGTTGAATCTGTCAAGCTACTTGTAGGAAAGTATGGTGCAGAACTTGACAGGAGGGCCATGGGCCGTTTCTTCCGACCGAACGATCTGAAGGAAAGGAAGGCAATCACACTGAAGAAATCCAACTATGAAGGCGATGTGTATCTGGGGGAATATCCACTGGCATTTGCAGCTTCTATAGGCAACACTGAGATATATGACTATCTGATTGAGGAGAGTTTCAACAGTAGACCAGGACAGGGCAAAGTTGATCCAAATGCCAAAGATTCCTATGGGAATACAGTCATACATATGACTATTATACATAATCAAAAGGTAAGCCAATCCTGTATCCAAGGATGGGGAACGGATAATTAAGGAGAGCAAGATTGATTTTACGTCCCTCTTCTTGCTTCTGCATGTTATATCTAGTCATCATTTTCACCTCCTCTGTCATCCCATTAGTTTTGGCTTTTCAAATCTTTTACCTATTACTGCCCCCAGTGGCGTACCGAGGCAGTCGATCCTGAGGGGGCAAAATTTCCCCAATCTTCCCGCCAGAGGGGTGCAAAATTTGTAAGTCGTCCCGATGATTTGCTCAAATTAAGTCTGAATTTGACGAATCGCCGAATTTACTTTAATTTTGTCAAAATTTAGGCTGAAATCGGTCAAAATTCCCCCCAAAAGAGGGATGAAAATGCATATGTTGGTCCACATCGTCCCGCTTTTTCGAGCCAGAGGGGGCAACTTGCCCCCCCCCCCATTGTATCTAATTCAACTTGTATTCATGATACTAGATCTAGGTAACAGAATGAAATGGGTGTAGACAAGCGTTTTTGGATCCCCTAGTTTGGTGGTTTTCAAGTTTTGTTTTTGGAATGTTTACTGTACATTTCATAGCTGTTGAATAACCAACCATAATTGCTTCAGATCCGGCCTGTGGGCCACCAATTGAAAACCCATGTTCTTGCTAATTACTATAAGAACAGAGGAAACTTCAAACATTGCTTATTCTTAAAAAATAATACAGGATTTGCCAATTACTTGACAAACATCTAGAAACAAAACCAAAAGTGTTCAATTTACCTAAAATTCTGTTCAACATATTGTTACAGAAAAATCTTATCAATTTGTGTTTACACAACTGTTGTATATTTTCATTCTGTTTCAGTTGATGTTCAATCATGCAATTAAGCACCACAAAAAGCCTGCCAACTATGAAATCCGCAATCGTGCTGGACTGACCCCTCTGCAACTTTCCTACAAGTTAGGCCGATTTGAGCTGTTTTCTAGTCTACTAGACCTGACCAGTCAGACACAGTGGGTGTATGGTAGCATAGCCTATGTGGCCTATCCACTATCTATGCTGGATTCTATAGGGCCCAATGGAGAACCCAGTAAGATTCATCACTTATTGTACCTTAAAGACACTATCAGTGATTTATCCGAAAGAATCTAAATATTTGAAATTGCGGGAATAGCTTAAAAGTGAAGGATAAGACTGAAGGATTATCATAAGTTACTTTTCCAACCAACAGAAAAGGAAGAAAACGGCAGTGTTCAAAGATATGAATCTCGATTCAATTACGTGTTGTAGTAAGTGTCCGGACACTATTGACTAGAATATCCGATTTTGTCCTTATTAGGTTGCTTCTGGTCCTATCATTTGCAGGGTGTGTTTAGTTGTTACAAACATGCAAAAATTCGATTTTTGATGATTTTTTCGATTTTCTGATTAGCAAATCACTGATAGTGCCTTTAAGCGTAAAGAATACATGCTTTTTTCATTATCTGACTGACCTTATATTTTTGAAAGAAGAAATAAATGAACAACAACTTGGTTTGGTAAAAGTACCCAAATTTGGAACAATTTTTGACTTAATGCAAATACACCCAAAAACCACATAACTTGGGTGCTTTTTGGCATAAGTACTAAATAATAGTCAAGCACATATTTACCACTCATGATTTAAACAAAACAATATTTTTGGGTACAGTAAAATAAACCATTTTTGTTGTGCTTTACTGAACAAGGACTTGTATAAAATGTTAATTTGTGCATCCACTTTAGTTTTGCATGCAGTACCACGTTGATACTTAGAGGTGGGCTATAGAAGGTCAATTTTGGGTTTCAATCACTTCAAACAAGGCTCATTTGCATGACTTTAATCACACCCTGATCCCATTTCGAAGAAAAAATGAAAAAAGTGCGAAAACCAGGGTACCCATCGAAAATCCAAAATTGCCCCAAATTGGCCACAATTTTGATTTTTGACCATAACCATTATTTTTTGTTCAATTTGCTTAAATGTTTTAGTGGCCAATAGCCATGTTTTGGGGTATTAGGAATCATTCTATGGAACTTTCATCTCACATATTCTTTTTCGTTTTCTTGAAAATGGCCATTTTTTTTGCTTAAAATTGAGCTCTGAGGTGCTTTCCCCCAACATAAACCATCCGATTGAAAATGGTGTTTTAATATTCAAAAGATCAAAGAGTTTTATTATGAACACTTTCATAAAAATTTGACTTACGTGGTGTTTGCAGTTTAAAACTGTAGGCTTTTTAAGACTAAAAAATGCCCTCCATTGAAACCTCTACACATAAGAAAGTTCTTTGACCCCTGTAATATCAATGAGAGGTTTTTCATCAAATTTAATTGAATGCCACCCTGAAAATGGTAAGTGTTTACACAGCTGTAATGCACTTGTTAATTTCAACCCCGGCCCTGGGGGTTTCGGGACTAGCGGGGACTTAGCCGGGAATGACATTTTGCACTCGTGACACCCCCGCATTTGTCCCCGCTAAAGTAGCACGAAATCCCTGGTAGCCGGGCTTAAATTTTCTGTAATCCCCCCCGCTATGTCTCCTGCCAATGGGGGCCGGGACTGCTTTAAAACTCTGTACAATCCCGGCTCGGTCCCCGGCTATGCGACAATCTAGGAGGGGGAAACAGTCATGGGGGGGGGCGAACAGTACAAACTCATTTTTGGTTTTAGAAACCCAAATTTTTGTGCAAACCCTGTTTTCCCTACATTTAAATTTTGAATCTCAGGGGTCGGGTCACCCCCTTGGCAACCGACCGCCCCTGGATCTGGGATAATATGGATCCCCTATATCCCCATGTAGAAACTAAGGGACGGGGCAATATGGACCATATAGGTCCATATTACCATGCCCTATTGACAGACATTAACAGGGTGGTCCATATTGCCGTACGCATGGAATAATATGGACCCTTTGCAAAAAACAAAAAAGTTTGAAAAAGCTATATCTTTATTTGGTAGATATGAATGGATATCATTTTGGGTCTTTACTTACCCATGAACCAAAGCTTTCAATTGACAATGTAAATAGTCATTAAAGAATAAAATACAATTTCTTGGAAATTAACGATCTTGGCGTAAGGGGTCCTATTACCACCCCACTTTACCCTATTACGCATGATCCTGGACAGGCTGTACTCTTCGCTGAACGGCAGCGGCGGTTCAAAAAACTGGCAATGATCCCGCGATAAATGGAAATTTGAATGGGAAGAACACTGCCAAAACAAGTTCGTAAATTGGGCGATTACACTCATTTTTATTATATTCGGAACATTCGGCAGTTTCGCGAAGTTTTGAGCTAACAGAATGTAGTCATGAGTCCTTATTTGTTTCCATAAGCGATCCAACATTTTTCATTTTCATATTAAAAATGCCCGCCCACGCCCCCCCCCCCCGTTTTATTTGCATGACATCTCGACCGTGCGATGACGTGCGTGTGTGCTATCTTGTATACTTTGCCTTTCATCACGACAAGGGATCGGACTGCAATGGTATCTATATGTATGGTGATATACTACAGTGCAATGAAATGACAAAAGGGCTGATGTTCCTGCTGCTGTGTGTATTACTTGGCCCCCTTCGAGGTTTACGAGGCCTATGCCTATGCTGTTCTGGCGTGGCTCCTCCAGGGGCTTCACTGGTCCGGCTCAGGCCTGGGTAGGGGGGGCTCTGTGCCTTTCTCCCTTGGCCTTACACTCCGTATGGGGAGCCTGATCGTGCGCCTTGGCTGTTCTCCTTTGCCCTCCGTCCTCACTTTTGTGCGGGCCCGAGACCTCGGCCTACTGCCAGCTGGTGCCCTCTGGCCTAGCCTGCTCTTGCCGTCTCGGGTCTTTGGTCACTCAGTCTTGACGCGATGCTCGGGTTCCCTCATTGGGCTTGGCTCCCACCCAGGTGGATCCCTCGCCCCCTCTGGCTCTGTTTGTCCTGCGCGCGGGTGGTTTGGCTCTCTTGTCTAACCTTACCTGTGCTCCCATGCCTTACTCCTAGCGCTTGAGGTCTTCGACTTCGCCTGGGCCTTGACCGTGGATCCCTCTCCCGTTGTTCTGGAGTTAGGGGCTGGCTTTTACAGTTCTCGCACATTCCTTTGGGCTCCCAGCTGACTACCCTGGTCGCTGTCTCCCTCGGGGGACCTTGGACACGGGCTTTGGGTCGGCTTGACGATGCTCCTCTTTGGGCTTCGTCATACGGTCGTAGCGTCGGGCCTTGTTCCTGCCTAGCGTTGGTGCTTCTTCCGGGCCTATCGTTGGGGCTCGTCCGGCCCTAACGCGGTTCCGGTCTTCCAGCCCGGGGTGTGCTCCCTATTCGTCGATCTGTCTTTGGGGGTTCCCCCCCATCTCTCCAGCGGTTTTCAGGCTTCCGTTGTTCGATCTCTTCACTTCGGGTTTTCTTTGCCGCGCCTTCTGTCTCAACTGTGCTGCCTAGAGGGATTCCCCGCGACGGGTTTTCCTTGTTTTGGTGTGTTCTCGAACTCGCCTTCACTGGCGGCTTTCACAGTTTGTTCCTGGCAGTCTGCTTGGTCGGTTTGTCTTCCCTCCGTGTGCGACTGGATCTTGTGCTTCCCCCTTAGTACCCTCGGGTCCTGGGGGCACATCCGGTTGCTCTGGCTCTGTCTTACGACCGGGCACTCTTGAGATGGTGGCCTGCCCACTTCCGACTTCGGTCGGTTGGGAGTCTTCTCGCTCCCGGGTGGAATTTCTCTGGGGCGTAATCCCCCGTTGTGAGTCCTTCTTCCCTTCTCACGTCCGAGTTTGTTGACAGTTTGGTTACTCCCTTTTCTCGAGGCGTTGGTGATCCCTTTTTCGTTACACCCGTTCGGGTATCACCTCTCCGGTGGCTCTCTTCACTTTTCTCTCCTCCGGAGATATTGTGTCGAAGTCGCGGATGTCTTAACAAACCGCCGGGCCTACTTCTTGGGGGCATCCTTTGGCAGTAGCCGGTGCTCGCTACATGGCTTCTTGCTTCCTCCTCGATACCGATGTCGTCGTTTGGTCCAGAAGTTCCGCATGTTAGGTTCGTTCTGGTCCTTCTACGCTTTGTCACCTACTCTCTGCTGACAGTCCGCCACGGGTTTGGCTTCTGCTCGGGCTTCCCCGAGCAGTTAGCGTGCTCTCGACCCGCTCCTCGGGGCGCCTCTCGGGGCTCGACTCTTGTTTTTTTTCCTGCAGAGCTAGCCTCTGGGTTCTCCCCTCTGGTAGACTTCTCGGTGGTTTTTCCCACTTTGTCTACTTTTTTGGGCCAGGTTTGTCGCTGGCCCGATCTGGTGGATGCTTAGTTTATTTTAATCTAGCATTGACTGCTCTTCGGTTGCCCGGTGCTGGTGGCGCGGCTTCGTATTGCGGAGGTCCTGCCTCGTTCTTTCCTCGGCGGTCCTGTCTACCTCCTATCGAGGCCTAATCGCCCTCCTCTCCTAGCTGTGACGCCTGAGGTGGGACTTTTCGCGTATTTTGAGGCTTTGTTAGCTGTCTCCGAGCGTCCTTTGTCTGGACCTTTCGGTCGGCTAGCTCAGCCTACCACAGTTTTAGGTTGTTTGGTTCGTACTTCGGTAACGTTGGCTCGTCCCATTGACTCGCTGTAAGTTTGATTGTTGTTCCCTGACCCAAGCTAGCTCCCTCTTGGGATCTGAGTCTGTCGCGAGTTACTTGGCGAAGCCCCCAATTATCCTTGGGGTTGGCGTCGTGCTCTAGTCCTCGCCTTTTACTCCTTCCGGGTCCCCTTTCCCGTCTGAATTAGCTCTGAGATTCCTTCTCCTTGGGGGGTTTTAGCCTTTTCTCTCCGGGTCAGGGTTAGGGGGAACCCCTATCTCCCAGCCCTCACGGGGCCGGGGCCCCTTTTTTGCCTTCTTCAGTCTCTCAACCTTTATCCCTCCGGGTCTCTCCCCGTTGGGTTCATCTGTGTTCTGGCGGCCCCCTCTCTAGGGCCCTGCCCCTTGGTTTTTTGGATCTGCCTTGCCGCGGAGGGTGCTTCTGGCCCTTTTTTCTAGGGGCCTACGTCGGCATTCCAGTCTCCTTCAGATTTCTTCCTTTTGCCTATTCCTAGGCTTGGTTATTCCTGCGGGATTCTCAGCTCTGGCTCTTCTCCACAAAAACTTTGGCTAGGTCATTTAAACACTTATAAAAAGTTTTCCCCCCTGAGGTCCTGTTACTCACCCTTGGTGTACTCCACTGTCTAGGTGGATTATTGGCTTCCTGCTTTTGAACTAGATTCCATGAGTGTTTGTGCTCTGGCGTTTTTTGACTCAGCCTTTGACTGCATCCTATCGGCCTCTCTCTGAGATATCAGCTCCACCTCCGACTGAGGTGCTAGTCTGGTTTTGATTGAAAATATTCATTCAACGGTGGTTAATGCATTGGTTCAGTCAACATTGGTGTAAATAATCATTCAGTGTAAATGATTTATTCTAAAACACATTATGTTTTATATAAATCATCTAACTGAAGCCTGATTTCCTTTCCAATGTTTGACTTCCCGCTTCCAGGCCCAGCCCACACACATGATATGGGATGTGTTCGTCCGTGGGGCTATGGGCCAAACGGAATTGGGGAAGAGGATGTCGACCAGGGTGGTGACCTGGGTCACTGGTCGAGTCCATTCTCTTTTTAGGGGTGCTAGATAGGTAGTTTGGGGCATTTCACTTCTCAGAAGAAATGCATATGTTTCAGTCAACATTGGAAAGGAAATCAGCTTCAGTTAGATGATTTTATAAACTAATGTGTTTTTAGAATAATCTTCAGGAAATGATGAATCAACAATTCTGATGATTTTCAACAGGTAAAATGGAAAACTTTTTATATGGATGTGTACTTTTTGGGAAAGCGCCCTCACAGTCCAATTTTTAAGCTAACACCGCAATATCTAGAAAACGAAAAGTCATGATGAGATATAAGTTTGCAATAGAATGATTCCTTGTAAGCCAAAACATGGGTTATTGCCACAAAAATGAGGGTGATTAAACAACACCCTATCAAGTTATGGTCAAAAATTTGATTTTTGGCCATTTGGCGGCCATTTTGGATTTTTCGTTGGGGCACCCTGGTTTTTGCACTTCTTTTTTTTTTTCTTCGAAAATGGGATAAGCATCATTAAAGTCATCATTCTAGCCTGTGTTCAAAGTGATCTGAAACTATGACCCAAATGTGACCCTCTATAGCCCACCTCTATTGTAATCACTGCTTGTATTGAATATACTTCTTAGTAACAAGTTTGTAATGACCTAATTTGCATATTTCCTATTGAGACATTTCAAGAGATATGTTCCTCTTATTCCATCTTAACAGATAGAAGTTCAGCTCTGAGGACTATTGTAAAGAATGACAGCCTGCAACATCTTAAGATGTTAGAAGGTCAAGTTGTTAAAGACTTGCTTCAGAAGAAGTGGCAGCATTATGCCAAGGTTAGTGTGCACCCTTGTCACTGTATAGAGAGCTAGGGTTCCTTTTGTATATGACCAGGTTCTGCATGTAAGTAAAATAGCTGCAGCTACTCCTAAATAGACATCAGACAGACACATTCGGGCCAAGAATCCATATTCCTGTGTTTATCACATCCTAGCCTGATTTAGTGGCTTTCTAAGTTATGATTGAAAAGCATCATGACTTGGTGTTTCAAAAATATACAGGGCATATAAATAAAAACACAACAAAACTTCTCCCCAATTTTTGTGGTAAATGTGTAAAATTACATCAAAATAATTAATGCCATCTTAAAGCCACATTTCTCCTCTTTCCAACGATAGGTAATAGAGGTTATTCCTGTGACGTCATTTCATATCGATCGGCGAATCTTCACCATGCTTACGGTACTGCTTACAGCACTGCTTACAGCACATACATGATACAAAGCATGCAAAGCATTGTCAGAACGTTGTTTTGAATTGACTCAGTTCGTATTTCCACCTTCCCTGGTATTTAGGAATCATTTCATAAAACTTCATAACATCGAATATGAATTTGTAATTTCCTATGAAAATTAAAAATGCCGAACAACCGCAGTCAGTCATCCGCAATCTATCACTAACTTTAATTATAAACTGATGATCTGCGAGACCAGGAAATGAGCCAGATTCTAGCAAGAGTGCTTTTTTTTTCGTCTTGTTTATAAAAAGTAAGTTACATCACAGGATGGAAACCTTATGATTAATTTTATTCCATGTTAAATTTCTGACTCCTGATGATATAGCTAAGCTTCAAAGGAACAATTTGATTAATCAAATGTTGTCAAAACCTGACCTTAAGCTCAGATCGAAACGTTCGTTTTGCGGATCATCTTTTTTAAAGCGGTATAATATTTTGCATAAAGTGATATTGGGCTTAGGACGATCCCCCAGGAATTTGTATATAAACAAAACAGACATGACGGGGGAAAACAATTGATTTTCAGTTAACATTCATTTTCTTTCATTTTTACTGGAATATGAAATACTTTGCATAAGTTGTTGGTGGGAGGGTGCTGCGTAAAACAGTTCCCTGCACGGGCGTGTCGCTTCCATCGTATCGCCACAACCTGTGATGCATGGCGTTTTTCAGGGGCTCGGTTCGGCCAAGCCTTCACTACTATACCCCACTCCACGGCCTGTTTGACGGCCTGCCGGGTTCACTTCCAACGCTAATTTCATCCGATATTTATTTTGTAGTATATTTTAAATCTTTCGCTTTGTTGACCTAAAGGAGCTCAAAGGCGTGTTACGTAAAATATTCTTACATATTACATTTTAGCTACTCCCAATTTTCCAAGTACGGAGCTACTTTTTTCATCCTGTGCTACAGTGAGAAGGACATCCAATTGACGCAATATGCCTAATAAATATGTCATGTTTGGTTTATTATTTGCTTGTAAATCCCAACTTATTTTTTTCCTGACAAGGAATGGTAATGTTTTCTAAACATACCACTTTAAGCTTCCGTCATAACATTTTCTTCTGTTTTGTTCCTTTTAAATATAATTCAGA
The DNA here is from genome assembly GCA_023653785.1 of Ophioderma brevispina. Classification (NCBI taxonomy): domain Eukaryota; kingdom Metazoa; phylum Echinodermata; class Ophiuroidea; order Amphilepidida; family Ophiodermatidae; genus Ophioderma; species Ophioderma brevispina. The sequence continues at coordinate 36,214 of JAMKCH010006886.1, read as the reverse complement.
AGTGTAAAAATCATGGCAGAATAGTTTACCTTGTCAGATTTCTCCAGCCTAAAATGAAAATTGGTACGTTCGTTTCAAGCGTTTTGGGGCATGGTTAGCAGTCGACACTACTGCTCTTTATGTACCGTAAGCATGGTGTTTGAGAACGCTTAATCGCCGATCGATAAAAGAGAATAACCTCTATTTGTCATGTGCTGTTCATGTGATCCCCCGTAAATCATTGTTTTTGCACATGGGACAAAGTGAGCTTGGGAACCAAGTTTTCAGTAAGCTAACACAAATCCTATTTAATTTTTCCCTCTCTTCCTCACTTCATTCTGCAAGTGAAATGTGATTTGTAGGTTCGAAATGATGCAAATAAGGTTTTTATTTTACATCTACACCTAAAAGGATGATTAACTGAAAGCTGTAAGGACAAACCTTTTATAAGCCAAGACTTCTTGCAAATAGACTAGTGCTATCCACTCCATCCATCTATGTCATATTGCTGAAATAGTGCCCTCCAAAAGTTTCTCTTATAGCACTATTTTCGATATCGAAATTGTCTTTGGCATTTGTTACGTTTCAACCACCTCCTCTCCCCACCATGAAATGTCTATACTTTTTGGCACAAATATGCTTTAAATATAATGTATATCATATATGTTAAAGTGTTGAGTCTACTTAATTTTTTTTAAACTGGCAATATATAGGGCAAAAACAACAATGAAATTTAATCTACTATGAGCTTACATATTACCGATGTTGTGTGTATCTTCTTCGCAAAAGGCTCCCGTCGTTTCGATCCATATTGCCTCCACATTCACATGAAAGATTGATATTTTACCCGGCGGATGTTCTAACTATATTCGGACGAAATCCGTTCGGTAATGGCTTTGAAGAATCAGATGAAAAATGTGGTGGTTGCTATGGGGCATTACCGATTTGGTTTTAACGTTACTAACAGCGCGTACGCGTTGTGTGTTGCCCACGGGCCGTCTTACGCATGAGACGCCGTATGCAGTACGCAATTAACCGGCGGCGTTATTGCCAAAAAGGTCAATACGTCATGTTTTATCTCGCTTTGGTTGTGGTATAACGAAAACTGGGAGTATAGTCTTGAGAAGAAAAAATTAATATGGAACAGTATGGAATTAAATATTGACGTTTATTATTTTAGAAGAGGGGTATGAACGGAAACTTGACGTAACAGATTTAAGAATATGGGATTGGGTCCCATAAACCTGTGGATTAGAAACTTTATTACGGGATTTTTGAGGAGTTATGAGATAAAAAAGATTGCGGAGGCCTGAACTAACTGGTTAGCATACGAGGGGAGTACTTTTGAGAGACAAAAGTTACCAACCGAGGTTATACAGGATGAAAAGGCGTTTTTCATATTTAAAAATGGGTAATAATGATATCCACACGATAAAACTTGGCCAACACACGTCATGTTATTTCGCTTTGGTTCTGGTAACGACTGAAACTACGGGTTAGACACGGGAGTAGTTTTTAGCATAAAAAATATTCGGAAGTTTACGGATTAATATTGGACGTTTCCCTTAGAAAATGGTAACTACATGCGCTGCAGGTTGTCAGGATATGATCGGAACTTGAGTAAATAAATTAGGTTAATAATACCAAATTCTGACACTCCGGGGGGGGGGGGGTGGTGGGGGTCTTACACACTTCAGGATGACGGTAAATTTAAAGTGGGGCCTTTTAGGAGTTGTCACATTTCACTGTGTTGTGTATTTCACTGGTGTTGTTGCGGTGTGTTGTCGACATAGTGTATCACTTCTTCCCTGATCGCTTCTGTTTCAGTGATCGCTCTTTCAGTAATCGCTTCCTTTTCAGTGATCGCTTCCATTTCAGTAATCTCTCCCGTTCACTCAGCTAGGGGGCCTCCCGCTAGTGTTTACAATGTATGTTTTATACACATTTACAACTTGATTACATACAGATTCTATCTACAGGGTACATTATACTTCAAGTTTTTCTGGGCTTTACTGCACTTAGCATTGCTTTCTGTCGCTGTATACCTGAGGCCGATAGAGGACCTACTAAACCATATCAGGCCAATTATAAGGTAGTAAAAAGTGGTAAACAAATAATAGTCAACTTGGACATAGCATCCATGATTGGAATGCATCCATGAAAGATGTTCTTATTTTGCATACTAATGTTGAGTTGATAATGCCATGGTAATTAAGTTTCCTTTATTACTCATTTAATTTTGCAGTGGCGTCTCTTTGCTGAGTATGCGTAATCATTGGCTGCATCGCCAAGACGCACCACTGAATATTTGAAATCAGTCAAGAGGTCCCTTAGAACGACCTCTATACTTTGGGTAGCTATAATTAATTCCCAATTATCAAAGTTTTTAAAAAATTCCTAAATTAAATATTGTAAGCATGTTTACTATAAATTTAACAAAGTGCGCATGTTTTGTGAACTCGCCTTTTCAATACACTCCGATCATTTTTTGTGTCGTCGCAAGAATTTGCAGAAGGCAAGGCAGTAGGATTAATGTCCTGTGTGTGTCTGTTTCAAATGCTAACTCCTGATAAATTCATGCATACGATTTCCATAAAGGTCCTGATGATGTATATTGGTGGAAAGGAGGGGCATGGTGGGGGGGTGACCTGTTGGTGACCTTGGTGACCTCCATGTGACATTTGACCCCATTCACCAACTGTCGAGGCAGACCCGACACTCGCGGTCCAAGGACCGTGATGTAGTTTTTAATTGTATATATGGGTCATTCAATCAGGTTAGGGCTCAAAGTGTGACATGGCTCTGTATCATCAAAAGTATCACTACTTTTGATACAGTTATTTCATGTAAGATGCACCTTTGGGTGTGCAAGAAATTGACAAAGTTTGTAGGCATACGCATGTGTCTTGTCTGAGGTATGATAGAAAACATGCCTGTTTGATGGACATTAGACACGGTGTCTGTGTTACGTCTGAATTTCACAAATTCTCATTTGTTAACATTTACAATATGAATTGATAAAAAATAATTTTGGGTACTAATGAAAGAGTATGAAATGCACTAAAGCAAAGTGTAATTGTTGAAGTTTGTAACCAAATAAAAGTGAAATGGGTAGATTTGTTCATTTTTTGCAGTGTCCATGTTAGTCCACATTTCATATATACATATGGGTTTTGCATTTGGTATTGTTTCTGCTATGTGTGGGGATTTACAACCACTACAAGAGTTTTACATGTTGCAGTTTGTGTCGCTGAAGACCTACAAGTATTTAGTTTGTGTAATTAATTGGTCATTCCCTCATAATTGTGACAAATTTAATGTAAATGTTTATGTCACACACTTTTTTGCACACAATATTTTGGTACAGGTGACAAAATAGTGCATAATCATACAAACTAACTAAATGTATATGTTTAGGGACACACACTGCAACAAGAAAAACTTAAGTTGTGGTAATAAATTACCACACATACCATCAAGAACTGAAAATGTGAACCCAAATGCTTAATAATGCAGACGTAACATAGCTAGCCGCCATTTCAAAACAGCAAATCTGGCAATATTTGCTTTATTTGGTCACAAATTAACATAATTCATCTTTGTTCTGATGACTTTTATGCCCTCTCAGTAGTACAGAAAATCATTTTGACAAATTCATACTGTAAATGTCTAAAAACTCGAATTCGTGAAATTCAGACGTAACACAGACACCGTGTCTAATGTCCATCAAACAGGCATGTTTTCTATCATACCTCGGACAATACACGTGCGTATGTCTACAAACTTTGTCAATTTCTTACACACCCAAAGGTGCATCTTACATGAAATAACTATCAAAAGTAGTGATACTTTTGATGATACAGAGCCATGTCACACTTTGAGTCCCAACCTGATGGAATGACTCCTATAGTGATTGAACTATGCATTTCTTAACATGACCTATTTGGTAAAGTTTGAAGGTCACATGTACTTTGCCCTGTCAAAGTGATTTTCTAACTGCTTAGTAACTAGTGTTTGTCAAAGACGCCTAATCCAGGATCGCTGGAGGTGCGTATCGAGGGCGAAGCCCTCGCCGAGTGGAGCATGGCATCTTTGGGCAAATAGTGATAGTTCTGTGCAAGCATAATGTGGCAAATCAAAGTATTAGTGGTCATCATATATTATACCTATTAACCGTTTGCTTGTGCCAACATTATCTGTCAAATGAAACCTTTCTTTAACCACAAGACGAATGCCCGACAGTAACATAAAACAATGTCGCCAGACGGTAGTATCACATTTGTTTGACCACAATGCATTCATATGGCGCCTTACTATATATGTATTGCCCAATCAGTTCCCAGGAAAGTTATGGAAGATTTATCCCGAGAAAATTAAAAACAAATCGCACAAAATAAATGCGGAAAGGCGATGCGCAAGAGACTCCCCATGAGAGGGCGCTATACCACATCGTATACAAGGTCTGTAGGAAATTTTTAAAAATAAAGCGCAATGCCTTGTGATGAAAGGCTACTTGGTAACTGGCTCACACCTGGTTTTGAAGAGCAAAGCTGTGCCAAATGAATGTGTAATTATAATAATGTCCATTTATAACACGCACATATCAGGACACTCACGGCACAATTGCCAATTATTATTACACTGCCATCAGGAATCATCACAATCACTTAGCTTCTTCTAGGTGGTAGCTGACTAAGCGCACAATCCTATCAGCAATCGAGATTGTAATAGTGCTCATAACAGTTCCACTTGGGTTGATGAGGCAATTGCAACTAAGTATCTTGCCCAAGGACACAAACATGTTGTCCATGGTGGGAACTAAAAACTAAGGGTAATTGATCAAGAGTCCTGTGCTTTTCAAGTGATCATTTGATTGTGTTTCCAGAACATGATTATATTTCCTGCTTTGCTAGGCAGTGGGGATTTGTTGTCACAGTATATGCCAGGGAATAGATTATAAAGACATGTATGAATAGATTTCCTTTGCTGTAATTTTTAATTTATTTTATGATTGTTATCTTTCAGTATGAATTCCCATTTAAAGCACTGTTCATGCTAGGCACTCTGTTTCTGTTCTTGTGTATCCCTTGTCGGTTTCTACACATGAGGATTGTGGAGGATTTACTTGTGATAATGAGCTTACCACTCTCGTGGTCCTATTTATTCTTCTTCTACAGGTAAGGATGTCATAGTTTTCAGTGGAACACAAATACCCATGTAGCATGTTATTTGCATTTAGCTGGTAATTTCATTTACAAAGTGGGTTATTGAAATAGATAAGTGTCTCTTTGTATAATTTATTGATAAAAGGATTGCCCTTTTGACAAACAAACTCACACACACACACACACACACACGCACACAGAATACCTTTTTTAATTTTAAATACCTGCAACCTTGGGTCTAATATTCTAGCCAGTTCAGTCAAAACAAGAACCTTATATATCGGCAGTTTGTTCAATTGATGTTAAAGATACATGTAATGTAAACTGTAGTGGGTACCAATTATTTTGATGTAGTCCCTTGTGTTCCCAAAGATTAGCAAAACCTCTCATTTATATTTATTTATATCTATATCTACACTGTAAATGTTACTTATATCTAATTAATGAAGATTTTGTAAGCTGAATGAGGATATTTCTATGACTGACATTTTATATGTTAGGCTGTAAGTGCATTATACATGGTTTAATAACAAACAACAAAGGGAAGGAATCTTTGAATTGGTAATTTTTCAACCCAAAAGGATTTTGCATTTTCTTATCATATATCTTATTAATCTTATCCCAATTTGCCTAGACCAAATCAGGCCTGTGAGTACCTTTCAAAAGGCACGCAGGTATAGTCTAGAAGGAACAAACAAAAAAACAAAAACAAACAAACAATTAAGAAACATAATTGATTATAACCATTTTGCAGGATCCAAAATAATGTTAGAAGATTGATATAATCTATCTCTTTATTCCAAGATAGAATTTAGTAGTAAAGAAAACTAAAAACTTCCTGGGATCTGTTTTTTTTTTCCGGAATATCCCCGTCCCATATCGTAAGGCTATGCTCACTTAGTCTTACTTTTTTTTTATAGTTTAATATACAATTCAGAATATTGGTCCAAAACTTATCACCTAGCCATGGACCTCCTTGGTGTTTTACAGCAGACTGAGGGCCTTAAGGTCCTTTCATACTTCAGTGCAGAAATGAATGAAAACCTCTGACTCAATGCAGCAGCAACACAGTTCAAATTGCATTGCTGCTGATGGTTTTCATTGATTTTCACTGTACTGCACTGCAATGCAGTGAAGTATGAATCGACTTTTAAACTACATCTGAAAACACACACTCAGTCTTAAATGCATTTTTATTTGAGTGATGGGCTGAGGTTCTCAAATAAAACTGTGGACATACACGGTTGTGTGTATATCCATATAGTATAAATTCTGATTTAATGTATGAGAACTACAGGTTAACATCCAAATTATGCGCTCTCCAGAGATGAACCTTAAATTTACCTTGTCATTCAAGGGAACCTCATTAAAGTGTGAGGTATGAAAAAATATGCCTGACCCCACTGGTAGTAGTAATATTGCAACACAACAGTTTGATAAAATTGATTAGCTTTTGAAAATATCAATTGTTTCTGACTATGATCGATGGATAGAAAGTGGAACACAAGACATTAACACATGTCCTTTCCTTCATTTTGTAGGGGCATGAGAAGCCTTGGACCTCTTATTGTGATGATAGGCAAGATGTTGGCAGGAGACCTGATGAGATTCAGCATTATCTACATCATCTTGTATTTACTTTTGCACAAGGTATGTACTCCATTGGATGGATATTATTTGTCTTTGTGAAGACACATACTGCTGTGTTTTAAATCCGAACGATCAGCTATTGGTGACACCAATCTTGGCTTGGAACCACCATTATGGCAAATAGAACAGTAGGAATCTATGGTTGGTGGTTGGATTTGTGGAAGTTATGAGCGAAATGGTCCCATTTTGGTCGACCAAATATTAATTATACACAGTACCTCTATGGGGCTTACAAAATAACTGTTTTCAGATCTCGCAGCAAAACGGGTTTGGAAATATCGTGCGCAAAATTAACAGATGGGGTTTGGAAGTGAAGGACATCTATCAAGAGAAAACATCAATTCCCTAAATCGAGCCATTCCACTTTAATGATAAGTATGGCCTGTGCATTGGCTTCTCGGAAAAGATAAAAAAGTTGTCGTTTAATTGATCAAGAGACCAAGTTACTGTGATCTCCTGGGATAGGCAGCTCCTGGACCATGCACCAACTTATTTTTTTTAGATTTTTTCTCAATCGACCCAGTGGCACCTGTTAAAAGACAAGCTGCTTACCCCGTTTATCAAAAAATGGCTTTTAAAGTTAAAGGTGGGCGACCCGCTTGAACAGCCTTGTCCCATGATTCACACGAAAAAAATTTATATTAGTATCATTCAGAAAGCTACAGTTTCAATAGTACATTGAGATAAGATTTCTCAGAGGTTATAGAGATTCCAACAGTGACCAGTTGATGGCCTCGGCCCCCACTTCAACTCAGCAGAATTTTGATTAGTCATCAGAAAAGCTCACATTTTCACATTAGTACCCTGATAAAATGTAGGTTGTGAGAAAAAATTTCTTCAGAGGGTATGAACAACCATTCCCAAATGTAGTCGACCACAAAAAAATATTCTATGGGTCATTGTTGTGGGGACATATTTTTTGCTTCAAGATACAAAACCACTGCAACATGTAGCTCAAAATTTGGACATCAAACATGGGAAAAAGGAGAAACATGATATAGAGAAATTGGGTTCATCTACCTTTTAAGGGGACTCACATAAATAAAGTGGCTTGTGTATGAGTAATATGACATAGCTGTCTCTCTCTCTCTTCTCTCCAGTTTTCGCCCTTGTACAAGGATGCTGACCAGAATTTAGTCGTGACTTCGCCAATGAACGGTTCTTTCATGACAGTATTTCTGGTACAGTAGGCGAGTGGATGTAAGTGCCCTTTGAATATTATTTTTAAGTTTTTTAAAATATTTGGAATGGATCACTGATATTGTGCCTTTAAAGCAAAAATGCTACATAAACTGTACTCTGCTTGTTCAAAATGTCTAAATTATAATAATGACAGTTTTTATATCGCGCTTAATCCCCGCAAAACAGGCTCAAAGCCGAGCTGTGTTGCCAAGTATATTATGCCGCCTGTAAGAAATGTGTCACATCATTGCTTTCTTAGGTGCCTGCTGAAAGAATGCCTTCCAACACGCAAGCCTATCAAGCACTTAGATTGTTAATATAATAATAATTAAGAATTTGTATTTTTAACCGCCGAATATCCACGTAACCGTGCTCAAGGTGCTGTGCCCCGGCTGCCATTAAAAGGCGCTCAGCACATCAGAGAAAAACCATAATACCAGAAACAGATTATGCCAAGCCCTATTTAGTGCAGAGGAAACCGAATGCCCGGAGGAAAACCTGCGGGACGAGTATGGATCAAGAACCCAAATTCAACATAAAGCACCGAAACGAGCCCTGCCAGGAATCAAAACCCGAGCCCTCATTGGTGAAAGGCAATTGCCCACCAGAATTAAGTATCTTGCCCAGGGAACACAGAACACTTGACGCAAGTGGGGCGCGAACTCCCGATTTTTACGGTTCTAAGATCAAGAGTCCTGCGCTTTTCCCACTAGACCACACAGCATGATCTCAACTTAATTCAGCATTCTGTGACTTGGGGGGTCCATAGATTTTCAAAGTTTTGTTTCTTTGGATGAAGTTGCGTAGTGAGGACAAAAATATGCTGAGAATGACTCGTTTCAGAATAAAGAAAAGAAAATGATGTAATGGAAGTTTGTGTTCAACGTGATTTTCATCAGTTATACAAGTATAGACCAATCAAATGAACTTCAAATAAAACAAAAAATTATATCTTTTTTTAAAAACAACAAAACATGATAACAAATGAATCCTAAATGAAAAATATTATTATTAATATTCAGGCTTCCGCAGTTGTACAAAGAAAATCTTGTATTGTACAGCTTGGTTAAGAAAGGCCCGGATGACAATACATCATTTTTTTGATATTGTATAGCATTCGGGCATTTTGGAACGACCATCAAAAGAAGCACTATCGTTCAGGACGGGTAGCGACGGGAGGGGGTGTGTGATCATGTTGATTCAAGGACTCCGCCAGTTGGACTACAGCACTTTTGGTTTGATTTGAGTCAGCCTGATATTAATAATAATAAGGGAACGGATTTTTTCGTAGTACAAGAATATATTGCACTCGCTAGAAAATATTGTACTCGTTCTAGCTTTTTTTTCTAGCTCGTGGAGTATATACTTGAATCATACTCAAAGCCATTCAATATTATATAAATATACTGATCTAGATATAATCTAATTGTGGAAGAGCTTTGCAAAAAGGCGAACTGTAGTAAGCAGATACTGGAATTTATTTATGAACAATTAAATGGCTGCAGTGGAGTAAACCGACTGTGCGGAGCAGGTCCCCCGTTTGGGGCATATCCCCCTCCCACCCCTGTGGAATTAGCGATTTCTGCACACATGCCAAATTTTAGCAGTGAAAATAACAGGTGCCGATACTGTAATAGATGCATGCTCCCTCCCCCCATGTTAGAAAATTTCAACTTTTTTAAAACCATTGTTTAAAGCCCTTACAAATGGTGAATTTTGTTTTCAGGCGGTTACCCTTCCAGCTTCTCTGCTTGCCTTTCTTGGTCACATTGTCTTACCTCTATTCTTGTTACTTGTACCTGTCATGATGCTGAGTATGCTGATAGCCAGGAGGAAGACTTATGCAATTGCGAAAGGTAACTGATGGAATGAATAGACACGTAAGCAAATAGGATTTAATATCAGTGAGAGCCCGTGGAATGGAAATAGGGAGTTGAATGGTGGCTGTTAATAAGAGGCCATGCATTTTTTGGATCAAGGGATATATTCAGCTGGCATTCTAAACCTTAAATCCATGGTTAATCCTTCATAAATGAACTTTTTTCTTTCAACAAAAATCTTATACAACCATGAGGTAAGGTAATAGGTGAAAAAAAAATCCTCTTGAGGGGCGTACTTAGTACTGCCTGAGTCGGGGTTGGAGTCCTTACGGGGCCGTACAAAACAAAAAAAATAAAGCCCCCAGGACCCGGGGGCCAGTCAACTCAATGGGGGCCAGTATTCAAAGGTGTCCCCACCAAACCATCCTCCCCAACCACCCTCCCTGGGCAAGCAAGTTTATGGCCTGGCTGTGACTGTGGGAGACTTATCTAGAAGACGGTAGAAGTGTCGTGCCCAAGCAAGCTCATGCGCGGAGTGCCCATCTCTTTTCCCTTAGCGTTTGGGCCAGACTCCTCCGTATTATTTTTGCTGTGGGGGTTCGCCACTCCTCCCGTACAGCAAGTATGTTACCTTCCCAGCAATGAATAATGCTGGTACCCATTTATACACCTGGGAGAGTAATTGAGGTAAAGCACCTTACTCAAGGGCACAACACGTTGGCCACAGTGGGGCTCGAACCCATGACCTTTGGAGTGCCCTTATCTAGAACATACACATTTATATGTACTAAATTTGTGAAGTCAACATCTGGACACAACTACATGGTTTGGTGTGGCAGGGGCAGGGCATGTGCCCATACATACACAGAGGATGCACAATTGATAAAGTATGCAGGTTACATATACTGTCACAATGAATACGAATGTGAATCTTAATCTCATATTGTCTATTCCAGTGGGCCATGCTTGTTCTCAATATGGAGAGATCCATCAGCAAGAGTGCCCTGGCCAAACACCAGCAAAAATATTCTCAGGAGATTAAAATTCCATGGTCAGTAGCAATCAAGAAAGGCCTAGTAGCAGCTCCTGTGGAAGAGGCTCATGCAGATGAAACAGGCAGAGATGCAAGACAAACTTTGAGGTGAGTATATTTGACTATAGGATCAAAGGCCGACTCGGATATCCAGAAGCTTCCAGATGAGGGCACCCTGAATTTCTAACAAATTGTTTTTTTTTAATGTACATATGCTTGTCCACATACTAATCACTGTTAAATGGCTAAGCTCAAATCGATGTCCTTCATATAGAAAATCACAACTTTGTAACAAAATTCTGGATTTGTAACAAAATTCTGGATTCAGCCTTTAAATGTAAAATACGATTGAAAGGATTATAGACAAAGAGTTAAAGAGACACTGGCACATTTGAAAAATAGTGCGTCCTCAAGATTTTTCAAAATTGATATTTTTGCATGGCTGTAAAGCTTTTACAAAAGCCCTCACCCGAAATGATTAAGACCAAATCAGCTTACTTATGGGTAAACAGAACGATTTTGTAATTTACGCGACGGCGAGCTTAATTCAGCAGACGACGAAAATGGCGTTTAAATACAAGAAAAGGCACGCCGATGCATGTTTCCCACGCTATGCACACTGTTTGACCGTCTATAACCTTTGTTGGTTAATATAAGTGAGTATATACGAGTTAAAAATATTCGTGTAATATACACATTGTTGATTAATGTATGGAAAACTTAAAAGTTGGCCTACAAATTACTGGATGTCTTATCTGCTCTCAATGTCCCTATCGTTTTGGGGTATGTATTTTATGTGTTAAATTATGCCGTACTTCAATGGCTGAGACTATCATGAGAGCAAATTGAAGAAATTTCATAGTTTGGGAAAATGTGCCAGTGCCGCTTTAAGCCAAATTAATCCCTAGTTAAGGAAGTTGATGTCAGTTTTTTCTTTGATCATACTCAATCGTTCTGGCAGGTTTTCTCCGGCAGTGTCTTTTCAGATCTATAAATTGAACCTCTAGCTTCATGTTCTGATATCATTTGGATATCTCTGATGTATTTAATTAGCACCCTTGACTACATCAACTGCATTTTTTTGTTTGAAATCAGTAAATGAAATCGCTTTAAAAAAAAAAAATCAGATTTTAACGAAATTGCAGGACAGTTGGTAGGAGCAAAGCACACAACCCCCTGACTATCTCAAGGGATGTATTCTGGGACTCCTGATGGCTCATTAAAGAAAGCAGTGTCAAAACAGGCTGGGACAATCGGCCGGGTACTTGGGTACTGGCCTGCCAACGTCAAGGTTGGCTACCCGCTCCAAACTTAACTTACCCGGTTCTGAATTCAGTATTGAGTTACCCAAATGTCAAGGTTTAAAAATGTAAAAATCTATTTTAATGTTTAATACCCTATAAAATCAAATCTGCTGATACAGCCCAGAATTGGACATATTAAAAAGTAATTACTCTGACTCTAAATTCCAGAATTTTACTTAGCCTACCTTTGTGAGGGTGTGTGAAGGGCGATTTGTACTATGATATGGTATTAAACATCTATTTTAAATGTTGCATATAATATAGACAAGATTTTGTGAAGCCAATTGGTGCTCCAAATTGTGTGATGAAGTGTCAGGCGGGTCGGACCAGGGTAGGGGGCTGCGCGCCCCCGGTAATTTCTGCACAAAAATCTGACAAACATCAGCCTCCATTTTGGACCTTTTTTGGACCAAGTTTAGCCGTTCAAGTCCCCCGGTAATTTGTCGTTTTCAAATCCTGGATCTTTTTAACTAAATAACATAAAAATATTACATTTTGAGTACCAAGGTACATATAATTACCTGAAAATCCGTTAGACAAAACGCTAAAAAGATATGATATACGGAAACCGATACTTTGTTCATTACAAATTAGGCAAGATTCTTTTAACACCTCAACATTTATGTTAGAATAGTGTGTGGGAAAACAGCAAAAACAGCAGCAGATTCGATGCTGATATAGGTCACACACTTGATGAAGAGAGGCCATTATAAAATGCGTAATTAATGTATGATATTGGTAAACAAAGGATGAAACAAAGTATAAACCGTTTATAAAGTGATATAAGGTAAATACTGATTCTAAATTTTGTCAGAATCAACAATTATGTTACAAATAAAATGGTTTCAACAAGGAATATGTGGAATTGTCCTTCTATACTGTGTTGCTCAATTTTATAATTTGGTATCTTTATATCTTATAGAGGTTGCTGCCTTCAGTCAAAAATGAGCGCAGAGACTCGGCCACCATCCCTCTTGTCAAAGTAGACAGTCCCAGCTTATCCAGTGAAGAACGACGTGGTAACTCTAACTCTGGCAACCAAAATCAACCCTCATCACAACTCTTAAAACTTGCAGGCAATGAAGAAGAAAAGTTTTATACTACCAGAGCTTTGCTGGTTACCAAAAAATTACCCAAGAGTCAGGCAAGGACGAGAAGAGAAGTGAAACAGAGGTGGAAGGTAAAGTATCCGATATTAATTGTTGGTAAATGGGTATTTCCATAAATAAGGCACACAACATGTGACATAGCTGTTTTGACCCTAACACAACAAAATCAGCTTTTCCTTAATTTTTTCTTGAACATAACTTACAAGCAAATTTCATATTGAGGAAGTTCTTTCAAAATTGAGATAAAGCAAACATTCTAAACTAAAATTAGAGCAAAGAAATACCCAAAACAGTGATTAAAGTAGGAAAAACAAGGTTCCTTGTGTAAGCGCGACCCTGTAAGCGGGACACTGTGGTGTCCCGCTTACACGAGGAACTTTTCAATTGGGCATCCCAAGGCATGTTTTACACTAGTTTTGTCTTTGTTTCAATAAAAGTGATCAAATTACAAACAGAAATCCAAGGAGCAAAAGATATGTTTTGACACAATTTTTGATCAGGAAAATGATACCTCAATTAGGTTCCTCGTTTAAGCGGGACACCAAAAATTAATTTCGCTTTTTTTACAATAAAGACTGAAAGTGGTGAGTTTTTTATATTTTAAAAAAAGAAACCACAAATACGAAGCAAATTCGGTACAATTGTCAGCAAACAATGTGTGTTAAGACACTGAATATGGGCCTTCAATATGCCCCAACGTAATATTTGGTGGGACACCAATGGCTTCAGCAAAAACTAAAACAGGGCACAAAATTTTCCAGTTTGTTGTATTTTCACTAAATATTCATCCTAAATTATAAAATCTAGGAAAAAAATGCCCACATATTTGGTTTTAAGGATGCAAAACTCATATGTAAAGTTTCACTTAGTAAGCAATTTTTCGGGACACCAAAGCTTACACGAGGAACCGTCTTTCTGAGATATGCTCATGCAAAGAATCCATCATTTGATTCATGATCTATGCCTATAGTGTTCAGAAGTAGTTTGTACACTATCATTTATGAACCATTATAATTAATTTTAACCCACCAAAAGGCTCTAAATCTAGCAAAAATGATTTTAAAATGTCACACAATTTTGCCCAAAAATGTGATAATTTTGGATTTTTTTCTTCAAAAATACAGTTTCCAGTTTGCAATAGAAAATTCTTGTACCCTTCAAAATGAAGATACACCACTAGAAAATAATGTGCAACAGTAACAGTGAGCATAGATCTAGTACTATGAACAATCACTTGGTATTTACCAGTGTGTGCCTTATTTATGGACTTACCCCAACTCTGAATGTTAGAAACCATTAACTTCATGTCAGCATGTGCACAATGACTGCAGAAGTTTAAAATCATGAATTGCATATTTTGATTAAACCAGTATTTCCTTTTGGGGGTTTTGCCTCGATTTACTTTTTTGGGGCGTTTTCACAGTAAAGGTTCCCTACTGGCTTGAAGTTGTTCCATTTTTCAAGAATGTGGAATATCTGTGTTTTCGTAACTTTCCCATAATTTAGAGTGATAGAGTAAGGGAGAGATAAAAAAGAGAGATTGTTTGTGTAGTAAGCTTCTTCTTTGTTATTTCTGGTTACATAGCATTGCATGGTTCTTTTACAATAAAGAAAAATTTGCACTATCAGAATAAGATTAATGCATTACTCAATTAGAATTCTAAATAATATCAAAGCATGTTTGCAAGGCTCCCCCCCCTCTGTGATAAAAAATCCAAGATTTTTTGTCATGCATACTAAGATGAAACAGCCTAACTATGTGGATTTAAATTGGAAAAATCTGTTCCATCTTCTGTTTCTTTAACCTACTTTATTGTTTCTTTCTTTGTGAAATAGTGGTGTTGCAAAGTTGTAAACAGAAAAGAAACTATGCTTCAGCAGCAGCAAAGACTTTTCTGTATTTGAAACCTAAAAGAAGGAGAGAACAATATTGATGTCAACTCGGGATAGTCCTCGCTGGTCTGACTCAAAATACCAATGCCCTCAGTACTGTTAGATGAGGATTGAGCCTAGCATTCTACAGTATGTCCAAGGGGCAGAAGGATCAAAGAGAGAACACAAGTGAAATCGCTCTTAGGACACTGAGAAGAAGCGCGTAAATCAATGTGAAAAAGTGGACAACTCAAAGGGGATGCAGAAACTACCCAACCCAGTGCAGCTAAGTCACTTTGAACCAGCTCACTGTCTCGTTTATGGTCAACCGGACAGGGATTGAATTTAACAAACTTTGTCGATAGCGGTAAACCCAAGGAGGGAGTTTGTTTCCTTCTTCACCTGTCATGCCACGTTTCGGAATGTCATTCAATCTGAGAGCAGCCTGTCAGGCGGGCTTTTGGAGGGTCAAAGACTATTCCAGAAACCCGCCAGCCCCTGTCTTTGCAGAAGCTGTCAATCTTCCTCCACTGAGAATTAGCCAAGGTTAGGTCAGTGAGAGGGAGGAAGGGAGCGTGAAAGAGAAAAAGAAGAAATCTAAAAGAGGAAAGAGACAAGATCTAAAAGCTCATCTAATGAAGATGCGACTGCTAAAATACCACGGTTTCATGTGCCAACACAGAAGCAATATCAGAGATGAAATATATAAATGGAATTACCTCCATTACTAAGAGAGTACAAGCAAAAAATATATGTGTGTGTTGTACCAATCCTATTCGATCTGTATCAATACCGAGATGAGTCGGATCGGTATCGGTGATAGGAGAATCTCCCTTTAGTGATCGATTCAATATATCTTGTGGCAATTCAGCACAATATATATTACATTTGGTGTTCAAAACACATCAGTGAAGATCCGTTCTTTGAGAAACATCCCACATTATTGTTTTTTAAACACGCACAATTTTCTTAGTGAATGTATATGGTGGTTATCTACAAGATGAACTTCTTTGTGGGTATACTATGTCATTGTCAGGTCAGGTTCTGTGAGGGCTTGCTACTGGTATCTGGAACCCCAGTACTGCCTGTACCAGGGCCGAGTTATCGGCGGCTAAACCATCACCCCCATTGGGTTTCTAAAGAAATATTAGAGGAGTGGTAGCTGTTAACATGGTTAGAATGAAAAAGAAGAAGATCTACCTACAAGGGCGACAGTTGGAGAGCTAATAGCGGGCATACAGCACATGTGCTTTGCATGTTGGGTAAAGTTGCCCAAAGGCTAGGCTCACTGCGAAAAAAATCTGGATTAACAGTCGGAAGGGGCATCTGGTTGCTCCAATAAATCTCACACAGCAGTATTGATGAGTGATGAGTGTATCCGGCCACCCAGTTTAGCAGGGACAAAACCAGCTTAAAAAACACCCCTTGGTTTAACAAAATATCATGAAAATATTGTCGAATAGCAAGTACATGTGTATAGGGAGACTCTTACATGTATAGTGTGTATTATGATGGAAATTTCCTTACATGTGGTCATAAAAAATATATCAGTATGGATTGCCATCGAGCCGATCGGTTTACAAAAATATCGATATGGCCGATACCGATTAAAACGTGAGATCGTTACATCATTAAATTGACAGTGTTTATATTTAGCAATATTGGTGGAAAGGCAACAAGATTCAACTTGCAAAATTAGCATATAGAAATTTTAAACTTGTATTCAATCACACAGCTATAAGCAAGAGTTTGTTGATCTAGTAATATTCAAGCTGTTAAAGGGAGAGATTGTTTTATATGCATGTATGGCAATAATAATAGCAGTATATCAGTTCCCACTAGTTATAGAAATAATTCCAGAAAATATTACAAAAGTATCACTTCATGGTATTTTTTCCTTTCACTGGTTATACAGACCTGTTCCCTTATGTATATAGTACAACAAGTCATGAGCAGTGCGTCGATATTATGCATTTGCTCACATTTAACTCAGGAAATAATAAAACCACTTTGATTTAGAAAATCTGCTATATTCGCTACTAGATGATAAAGTGTACTTGTATAAATATTGCAATAGTACTTATGCCAGATATGAAAACATATTATTTCAAATATAAAAGCCTCTCAGGTATAAATTTGTGATAGGAAGGAGGCTGGTTTGGATAAATCTTTTAAAGGTCCTTTTTAATCAAGTTCATTAAATGTGAAATTAGAATTAACCAAAATAAAGAGTTATTATATTGTATTGTATTTTTTGTCTTGTAAAATGTTTGATATTAGATTAGGGACTAAATGACTATATGACACAATTATGTTGAGGTGTCATAAAGTTCTAATACATACCTTGATATTATGTCTCTATGTATACATTCATATTTTATAGATGTGTTAAATCATGGTTACTATGTCAATGCAATGAAAATATAAAGCAATAATGAAATTCTCCATTCTTGATTTAATGAGAATTTACAAAAAACATGAACAATTTTACATTCCTACTATTGTACCATACATTAAGGAAATTGTTCTTTTGTATTAAAAGAAAACACTACATTAACGCATATTTCACACATATCCTATTTTTAATTGTGCAATGTAACGTATTTTTTTTGATTTACAAGATGAATTTTTTTTGCAAATTTCCTGTATAACTATTATCTGTGCGTGTGTGATATGTCTAACCTCATTTTTCCATATTGCCTGTTTTTTTCAAAAAACTAAAAAATTAAAAAAAAAAATTTTATATGTAATATTTGTGATACAGTAGACTTTGCCAAGCATGGTGAAAGCAGTTAAAATAAGGTGCATTCGTGATCCAATGGCTCATCAACCCATTCCCGCCTACCTTAAAAACACTTTGTTCATCTCTGGAACATTGCCTAAAGCATGGGCAGGGTGCCTATTCTAGTGTAGCAGATTAAATAGTTTACACTGAAGAAATTTTGCATTTTTTGTATTTTGTCTGGTACACCGACAGAAATACAAAACAGTGGCCTATGGGCGCAGCATGATCAAACATTTGCTCATAACAATAAAAATAAAATGGGAAAATATTTTTGATGATAATGTAAGTGTAAACTACAATTAAGGTATAGGATCACAAAATGCACCTTTAAATATATGTGAAGAATTGTTCCAACCATCACAATTCCAGTATTCCTCTTTTGTTCCCTGTACCGATAGTCACATTCATAGTTCATGAGGGAACGAACTTGGTGGAGACGAAGACACTTTAGGCAGCTTTTGGGGCCATTTATTTTTGGTTTATTTCATGAATACAGCATTTGCATTTCAAGAGTACAATTTTTCATGTTTGAATTGCATATCTTTCTCGTTGCCCGTGCAGTGTATCTGTCTTGTTACAAAGTTTGCCTGGCTACTACTGTGGTATACGGCTCACTTCACTTGCCCCATGAGTGTGTGACTGCAGTATAGAACACTTTTTATATAACATTTAATATTTTTAATAATTAAAGTTAATATTTACTTGTTCGATATCTGATTTCATGCTTTGGATTGGGCGTTTTGGGATTTTTTTTAAGGGTTATATGTGAAATATAAAAGTAGAGAGTGTTTTTTAAGACCAGTGGAAATCTGATCACTGTTTTTGGCAAATTTTTATTTCTTCATTTTCAGATACTTTCCTACAATTTGGCAATTTTTTTCGATTCTCCATAATTTTGTTCTTGATTTTGTGCCAGCCCCAGCCCCCCCCCTATCAACATAGTATTGCAAGTCCCCAAAACGTTCAATGACACATACATGTAGTGGCATATTTGAGACAATCGGCAGTACTGGCCATGGCAGAAATATTTATGATTTCTTTTTCTTTTTTTAATATTAATAATACATCCCCCAAAAAGATTTCCCAATATTTCTTCCACTCGCAGGAATTTTTAAACAGCCTTACCTTTTTCTTTTTTTCTGTTTTGATAAAACAGGGGTAATATGGCTTCAAATTTCATTGTTTTCACATATGGGAGCATATTGAAATTGCAGACATTCTTGTGTTGTACACTCTAATGCTGCTCGTGACCCAGTGCCCAGGAAGCCCAAGGGGAATAAAGAAGCGCAACAGGCTGTTAAAAATACTAAATTTTAGGGTCATCTGAAAAAAAATTGTACAAGACACTGACAGCATACAGGCAACATCAAGTAATTATCTTGATCTGGCATGTCACAATTCATATCGCTCATAGCAATCCCATGTCTTCCCTTAGAAATGACTTTTGTACCAGAGGGTATTTTGAACAATCCCACAAGCATCTGCAGAGTGCCTATACTGTAACTGGTACTAAATACGCTGGTCAGTACTCTTAAAAGCCACTATCACGATTTTCTTCAAAATGTAACAAACAGCGCCCGCCCTATTTTCAACATCAAAGAAGCATTTTTTTGCCTGTTGTGTTTGGAAATTATTGTAGTAAGACCCCTGTAAGTGACTCAAGCTTAACACGCCGTATTTGTCACGAATGATTTTTAATATATGCTTTGTTTACACTAATAAAAGTCGGGAGCCCGACTTTTTTTAGATTTATGTCGCCAAAACAGTCTTAATGGCCTCGTCAGGACACTGTTTAAAATGTAAGTGTCCCTGTTTTCACAATTAACAGTAATACAAGGGTGGTTTGATATGACCGAACACTAGCAATTTTAAGAGACGAAATGGGATTTTGATTTTGGAAAAAATCAAACTGAACATGGCTTTAAAGGAAAAAAGTGTTTTCAAAGAAGTTGAAGAACCAATGACTTTTCAAGATATGCCAAACATCTCTAAGTACTAACAGCTTGTTCACGTGGCCGAAAAAGAATGTTAAAAGTCAGGGTTTTTTTCTGTGTTAGAGTAGGAAATTTTTGTGGGATCAGCATTTGACCTTATTGGGCTGACAATTTCTCAAAACTGATGCATTGTGGGTTGACTCAAACCCCCCCTCCCGTGGACGTTTACATTACCAGTATGGTAATTGGGGTATATAATTGTCCTTGTAAATCAAAATGCGTCATGGCTTGATTACTAATTATTTTGGGTTTTCTCTACATAGGCAATTTTTTTGGATTGCTCATGTTTGATTGTCATGCAGTTTTTTGCTATATTTCTGGCATCAGTCCTTGGGCTAATATTTGCCACAGTATAATTTTTTGCAGCTGATCTCTGTTCAATGAAATATCAAACGCATTTTATGCTTTGCCCAGAAAATGTATTCTTAACAATGTATTATATATGAAGTAGTATGTGTAGTTTTGAGTTTTAAAGTGTAATATTACATGATGTTGATTAATTACTAAACCTATTAGCAATTACTTGTGTACATCATGGGAAGTATTTTGGATATGTGCAAATACAAAATTGGTTATTCATCTCTTGAAGTCATCTAAATGTGTTTCAAGCAAAATGGGCCAGTTATAATAAGTAAAATTTGTTGCCCACCCCTTTGGGTCTGAATCTATCAGTAACCACAGTTGAATAGTTGTCGTAGTGAGTGTGTAATTCTAAACCATGGCTAACATGATGTGTCAAACCAAAAAGTAACTCCCACCCCTGAAAATTTGTCGAGCTCAAATGATTGATCGTATTATGCATTAATATGGTTTTGAACCAAAAACACACTCCCCACCCCTGAAATTTGTGAAGTTCAAAAGAATTTGATCATTTAATACATTAATGCCCCCCCATGGCGGGTTTGGGTTAATAATTGGCCCGATGTGTTCCCCTGCATGTCGTAAAAGGCGACTAAAGGGGCAACTCGTCTGTTATTTGAACAGACGGGTTGTATTTAAAATTTAGGAATTATATTATAAATATGTAATTATTTCGACTGTGTAATTGTATTATTATGATGTTCTGTTGTATTACTCGTTAAGTACATGTGCTTAAAATAATTAACATGAAACACAAACATGTATCAATTACATTTGTATCATGTTAAGAACCACTATTTATTTTTTTTTGTAATAGTAAATAGTAGCATGTATTAGGGTTTCTACTGTAAATTGTTGATGTAATTTAAAATCTATCAGTTTGGGCATATTGCCCAAGTGTATTGGAGCCATTTATAAAATGTACCTGTATGAGACAATCTATTCGGTCTGTAAAGGGGATCTCCATTTTGCATGTTCTGATGTGATTGTCTATTATCTGTATTTGAAGTTGGAAGTTTTTGCTTGGTACAGGGATGAATGATGACCTTTGTCATCGGTCTATGATGTGTATAGGTTATAAATATCGTAATAATCTTTTGAACTTGTTTTTATTGATGCTGTTTTTCTAAGTGTAATCTTTGCAATAGTTTGGTTTATATCTTGTTTTATACATGGATAGGTGATGCGCTGGTTCATCACTGTATGATGTGTATCCTTTTGTAATTTGTTAATTGTAATTTGAATTGAAATGAAGTTTTAATTATGCATTGGTTTTTTATATTTAATGTTAAATTACAATTTAAATGACCGATATGCCACAATTGTTTGAGTTGTCGTTAAATTTTAATACTCACATCACTCAAAACTCATTATACATTAATGAGATATACTTGAAAGCTGTATTTTACGATATTGATCTCTTTGTCGTGTTGATTGAAGCTAGTCCCACGAACCAAACTCACCCCAGTATTTGAAAAGTTGTACTGCAAACCCTTTATAAAATGAGAATTAGGCATGCAGAGAAGAAGAGGATTGCACTAATTTCAATCTGTAAACGGTAATGAATGTCAATAGATGTTTGGATGTGGTCAAGTGGGTTAAACTTCAACAATACTCAGGCGATCGCCATAAATGAGATGTCAAAATTAGGCCGTAAATAAACACCGTTTCCAAATATATCTCGTAATGTATAATACGATGTATCATCGTTTGAACTTGACAAATTTCAGGGTGGGGAGTTCCTTTTTGCGTGTTTTTACGAGAAGGTGATGCTATTAATAATTTTGCACACATATGATGTCATGATTAATAGCTTCACAATTTAACATCCACTTAGCAACGATTACTGGATTTAAAGCTGTTCAAAAGTGTCATAGAGCACTTTTATCTAGATGGATAGTACAATAATTGTTACTGATTGAATCTGTCAGGTAGCAGCACTATCTCACATACCATCTTGTTAACTGCAAGGGGCAGATCTCACTACGAGGTAAGCCTAATCTACCAATGAATGGCCAGTTCGTAGCCTTCATGGCCTTGTTGGTTGCACCCCCAAATAGTCCATTGGTTTAGTACAAATAGCCCTCATTAAAACAGTAAATAGTCTCATTAACGAAGCACTCATTGCTTAAATTATGCATTAACTTGGACTACTAGACCTCGAATCTGCATCCCATCAGCAAGAAGAACCTGGATCAGTTGAACCACATGGATTTTTCGAGCTCTGAAGCATGAAGAAAACGATGAGTTCCGATCCCCCGCTGAACTGTGGCTTCTGAAGTCAAAGTATTCTATGGGGTTGGGTGTTAATTAGTAACCCGAGCGAGCCCTCACCCACCGTTTTGTCTTTGATATTGTGCTGATTTTAAATCTTTAAATAACTTCTAACACAAATATGCCAGGGCAGTTCCAGTTTCTACTATTTTTCAATTTTAATTTAAAAAGACCGTCACTCGTTTTTAATTACCTTTTTCACACAACACTTTTTCGTCCAGGGGTGCCAGACCAGAATCTATTTAGTGTGTGGAATCCTATGTTAAACAGCTGACCAATGCATTTTCTGGTTATCATACTAAAATACAGGGGGGTATTTGCTCAATATAATGGTGAATATTGAAATGCTATTGAACTGTGCATGGGAATGAGATTTCAACAGCTCATAATGAAAATAAAAAAAATAGTTCTGGGGTCCAAAAGTAGTATTGTTTATACCAATACAAGTTCCAGGACTGACTTTTGAAAAATAGGTGGTGCTCGGTAAAAGCTCCCTGGTCATATCCGGGGAGAGTTTTTGAGGGGAGCGGTTCATGGCATTTACCAAAGCTAACCATAGAATCAACGATCCCAAAGGGAGCTTTAAATCACTCTCCGTACAAAGTTTTAAAAGAGCCCTGTTAAGGGAGCTCTCCACGCAACTCTCCTTAAAAGTCAGTCCCTGAAGTTCTGGAACCAGTATCTTTGGACGCCACTGACAATTCGAAATCTCTGCCCTTCAGGATCAAGCACAATTTTTATTAAAAAAGAATATCACTCTCTGGTACAAGGTGCCAACTTGTATTTGACAAAAAATCATTAATAGGCCTTTTAGTTGGGAGTAACTTCTTGGAAGCCCCACAAACCAATTATGAAATCCCTTGTCCAGAATATGCTGAAATATTGTAATATCTTGTCAGAAGACCTCAAAAGGAATATTGTGCTAATTTGGAACAGTATTAGGCAGTATACAATTTTGTGGGGTCATAATCAAATAAACCAATCTTGAAAATGAAGCAATACCTGGCCACTGTGTGTTAGTCTGTTACTTTTGTACATCTTCATAATCATTTTGCCTTGACTACCTTGGACTAGGCTACATTTAAAGGTGGCCTTTTCGTGATTGCAGCCCCTTCTGTTTTAATAAATATCCATGTTCACGGTTGATATCCTTGAGAAAACGTATTCACAACATTTTGAGTTGATCCCGGTTTTGTGTTATGAGACAAATGCTTGTTTCCCACGGTCCCATAGGCCACGGTGCTGTCATTTTGGTCCGTTTAACGAGCCGAACATACACATGTGAATTTCGTAACAGAGACGACCGAATTTCACTTAAGATTATACAGGGGATTCCTAAGGCTAAAAGTTCAAGCGATATAAGAATCCGCGGGGGAGGGAGACTCAACTTTTTTGAAGAATCTCAACGTTTTTTGAAAGAGATCTCCACTTTTTTGAGCTTAGTTGGGGGGGGGAGAGGCTGTGGATCACAAAACCCCTTTACAAGTGAAGTCCTTGCCACTTAAGGGCATTTTCTGTTAGTACATTTCATTTGTACAGAACACAAGCAATACAATTACATTTTTTGAATTATTTCACTATATGTAATTTACCACTTTAATGACCACCTACACTGTACACAGACAAACACAACCCATAATACACAATTTGAATTGTAAATTCCGGACACCTCACTGTAAGAATGAATCAATGTATTAACTGGGCAAACTAACTTTATTTTAATTTATATAAAATCTACCTGTAGGATTATCTCTTTCTCGATAAGGAAAAGTATTTGGCTATTTATTTGCACCGTTTTATTAACCTTAACACGTCCGAGAGGCAATTATTTAGCAGCAATTGCAATCTTTTAATTGCTTTTTTGCTATCGGCCCATGGGAGATGAAAGGTTTTGACACATGCCTGGTTTGTTTGCTGCTAACTGCTAACTAGTAGTTAAAATTTCAAAACATTAAATCATAATATAAATTACCGTTCTGATGCTTCCGCTAGGAAAGCAAGCAGCAAGCATGTAATACGAAGGTCACCAGTTTTTCCATCCGGCCAAGCGTACATGGTTTTTTTTTCACACTACGTGCGCTGTCATCTCCAGGAAAGATTATAAATTATACCGGCATACACATGTTTCCTGTAATTATTTTTAAGTGGGGCATGAGGGTTCAGATAAATACTGTAAATCCGTTCAGGAAGATATATTCCGCAACAAGGTCGAGACAACTTACATAAACACTACATCTAATGGATTGCAGACTTAATATTACAATGCATAGTTTGTGGAAATGTGGGCGTTCTAGTGGCATGTGTGTGTAACATACATGTACAAATTAAAATTGGATGTTTAACATAGTTGACAAGATGACATTTTTATGGCTATTAAAACTGCCGTACATAATGCCGATATTCTTTTCAACACCTCGTGTGGCAGTGGGGGGCGGAAAAAATTGCATGTCGGCACTCTAACACCCAAGCGCAGACAAAGACTGCATTGAAAAATGCACGTATGACTGATTTGGGCAAGTCTTATTGTTCCTCGATTTTCCTGCCACTGGTACGATTGCTATAGATCCGTCATATATATATTATTACATTGTCACATGTTCAATTTTTTAATATTTACTTAACATGATGCTGACATATCGTGGTAAGCCATGATTATATGGTGTTTCCTTTTGACAACCAATAGAATCGTCCTTCATTGTTGGATGTTTCCGCGCATCAATGGTTAAACATACAGAAGAATATTTCTTCTTGCCATAATAAAATTGAATACTGACAAGAACAAAGCGTCTCGCAGTGCATTCAAAAAACAAATTGTATCACAGTGACATAATTTCATGTTTTCTTTGTTTTTAAAGTCACTCATAATTTGTAGCCGTGTAAAATAGGATTTTGCCAGACCCATACTTTAACAACACAATGGCAATGCAAAATGATTTTTTTTAATATTTTTAATTTTTTTGTATCAAATTTGTATCCTTTACTTTTTTTTTTACTAATCAGACCATGTTGTGTTATTGAGAACACCTATGACTCTAGCTCTTTATATAATTATCCACTGTTTTTTTTTCCACTTGTTTTTTTCATATCAATATATTGAAGAAAGTAGATCTATGAGGTAAGAATTAAAAAACACCTATATTTTGAGAACCACAAGTGTATTGACCGATAAAAAGCAGGGTTATTATTTCATTATTTGGTTGCAAAAATGAAATTGGCATTAAAAAATCTTGGATCAATGACAACTTAAAAAAGATACAAATTTGTTTGAATGTGGTCTTAATCAAGCCATATCGTTCTCATCTTTGAAAACGTGGAACTGTTTTTCTTCTAAGAGACTGTGATGTTGGATCAAATCACTGCAGTTGAAATTTTTAAATTCTGTTCTTTCTGAACGCAGCTTGTAAAAAAGCAGTTGCTTTCAAGCTATCATCATTTGCTTTAAGCCTGCAAATTCATTTTTTTTTAGATTACCGTTGGGCCACTTTGTGTACTTTTTAACGCAGACAGTTGGAGGCTTTTGCAACCTGTTGTGGCATTAATTTTTGCTCGAATCCATCTGCCGCATCTCGCAGAGCCTGTGAAAGCAGTGAATATACCTTAAATAAAAGCACCGATCATACAGCACGTGCTCAAATAAGACAGTACTTTATCCATCAGAATATTGTGCACTTAGACATGGCAAAAAGACAATATCCTCCATTAAATCAAGATAATTAGTAACATGTCACTATTGAAGTAACCCAACCATAGCCAATTTGAAAGTAAAACCCTAGCTCAATTATCAATAAGTAATATTGCACCAATTATTCATTTGGAGGAAAAGTGAGGCAAGTCAGAAAAAATGCCTTATTGTTTGTGGACCTCAATTACATTATGTATTTTGGTTCATTAAAGGTCTTTTAGATGGCTCAAATGGACCTTTCCTTGTCGTTTATCAAAAATCCTTGGTACCAGAATTGTGCGCCCTCATCGGGAATCTCTGAGTCGCCTTTAAATTTCAACAATTCGAGTGCAATACTTTTGTTGGTACGGTCTGTATTAATAGGCAGAGCTGCTCACACTAAACAAAAAGTCAATAAAAATGCAATCGACAACCATATTTTTAGACAAATGCAGCCATTTTAGATGCACAATGGCAGTAACACCTTACTGCAAAAGCTTCTGTAACATATTACAGCTTTTTTTGGTGAGTCAACATGCACCTTGACTGGGAAACAGGCAGTCCTCTTAAAATAAGTCATGGGCAACATCAAGGCAAAATCTTGGACGGGGAAAAGTTACACAATTACATTTAACCACTCATTTCTGTAAAACCCTCATTTTAATGGCATTTTATTGCTTTAAAAACCAACCATGTTTAACTGATTTTGAAACTCGGGTGGCTGCCGCCGGCACCCCCCTGGTGCCGCCCCTGATAAAGTTCATAAGAAATGCCCTGTGTTGGGGTTGGCCAAGGTTTCTATAATGACTGTGGTGGTCTGGTATGGAGTCAACAGTGATAGATTGCATATTTTGATTAAACCCTCTGTTTAAAAGTTCTATTTGAGTACAACTTATGTGGTAGAAGCCTCCCTCATGCTTTCTGGACCTATCCCTTGTTTGTTGCAAGCACTTGATGACTCTTCTCTATTCGCCCCCTCCTTCAACGCTGTGGTAGACTCTCCTTACTTGGGGTCATAGGGATTGAGATCTGTCTGAGTGGGGGATTGATGGGATCAAATGGGACGTTCCGTCCTCCTCCTTGTATCTATTTTTAGATGCGCCTTGTACATAAAATAAGGAAATTGTGAATTTAATTGTGCAGACGTATTCAAACACAGACCAAAGTTCAAAAAGAAAGGAAAAAAAAAAACAAAATATTAGTTTTATCAAGTGACATAAAAGGGAACTGCTGAACTCAAAAATTTAGTTTCGGATTTCGGATTGCCCACTATTTTGGAAATCTTACCTGAATTAGTTAAGTTTAAAATAAATTCTCTAAGCAGTTTTGACATTGATTACGAGTTCAGCCAGATTTCCAGCCATTAAGTTAGACCATGTGCTTTTGGAGAGCCATAATAGCACAAATTTTATATTCCACTTTTAATTTAAAATCTGAATAGTGAAATATGCTGGTTAAATATGGCTGCAATTTTGCTGGAATAGAAAATCAAAAAGTGCTGACCTTCACCCCTCAAAATATTTTTCTAGAGAGTACAATGCAAAGTTTTCAAGAATATTTCACTCTTATATGGAGTGAGAGTGAAATTTACTGCAATCCACAGGGTAGAACTTGTTTGCCGGAAATTGTTAAAAAAACAAGGTACTTGGTCAAGCATACCTAGAAACACACGAATGGTCAATCAAATGAACTCCTGTCAGCTAATTCAAATATGCCAAATCATATTAACATGATGGAGATTATCTCTCAAAGCATCATAGCAAATCCAAGAGCCAGAGATCCTATCAATTGTTACGGTCATGTTGAAGTATGATGACAGGGTGTTTATATTAATTGACCTATTGCAACACTTCTTACCATGATCGTCTCCTGATTGTTTCCGCTGTATTAATGTTTCTTCTGCTTTGGATTTTAGGAATGCCCATGGTGATCATAGTTAGCCTTAAGGATAAAATCTAGACTGTCTTTTGCTGCCTGTAGATAAAGAAACATGAAGGAAATCTAGTGAAAAAAATTGATTCATTTTTACTTATTGAGCACAGTGTTATTCATCGCTGACAGCAAAACACAATAATCGGTTTGAAAGAGTTCATTATACTAGTTGGACATGTAGGGAGGAAATTCTCTCTAACACATACATGTATGCCATTCAGTAAGACTCAAGTACATTTTGTGAAAAGTGTGTCCTTAATTTTGTTGAAACCAGATTTTAGTGAATGAAGCCAAAAACATGTAGCCTCTTTTAATTTATAATAAGAATGAGATTTAGTATTTTTCTGTCATGCAAGATAGTTATTCAAGGATCCTTCTCTATAGGGGTAAATTAGAGACAAAGGCAAGTTCAAAAAAATTTAGTTTTTGGTATCCTTTTCTTCTCATACTTTACAAACTTCTGAAACTTTCTAAATAAGCAAGAATCATGTGCAATTTACAAGAAATGTGTATCCTAAAAAAAAGTACCTTGTGACCCTTTTTACCTACTACAGATATATGTATGCAATATGTCGTACTTGGAGGGGCATAGTCAGCAGGATAGGGGAGGGGGACAGAAGGGGGTGAGTGAAACTTTTTGAAGGAAATCAGGAAAAAAAAATTAAAGGATTGAACCTGAGGTAACATCATGTGAGTAGCCAGATGGTGGGGAGGGAGTGCGCACCCCAGGGTCCGAGTCTAAAAAATAGGAGAAAGGAAGGAGAGGGCATTGAAATAAGGCTCAAATTAAAGAAATACTTTTCAGGGGCAAAACGGGGCTCTGCCTGGACCCCGCTGGGACCTTAAGCGGCACACTGGCCCCCCTACCATTGTAGTCTGGAACGTCCCCAGGATCCGCACCCCGGGGGTTCGGGATCCTGGTTAGTGGCTATGCGCATGAACATTATAATCGGTTATACATGTACCTATTTGCTTCCTCGGCTGTTACTCTACTCCAGCAAGCACCCTTCACTGTAAAAACATACTTGGACTAGTACAATGTATGAGTAAACAGAGAATTCACAAAATGTCATGACATATTTTGTTACATCATTGCGCATGAAAGAATATGTTTGGACATAACAATGAGATTCATAAAATTACAATAATTGTTACTACTATTGGTATGAGGTTTTGACCTTATTTGTTCAGATGTAATTCAATTTCCGTACATCATGCGAACTTTAACAGTTGCAGCTAGTAGTGAAAGCTTACATGCACAGCCAAACAGTGCATGAATTTGTGTATCGTGCAGGTGGTATTTTGAACACTGACCGGCAACCTCATGTTTTTATTTTGCATATTTTTATGATCTTACAAGATATTCTTTCATGCGCAATGATGTAAGGTGTTGTAACAAAATATGTCATGACATTTGTGAATTCTCTGTTTACTCATACATTGTACAGTCCAGTATGTTTTTACAGTGGAAGGTGCATGCTGGAGTAGCAAGTAACAGCCGGGGAGGAAGCAAAAGAGGTACGTACATGTTATTAAACGATGCTAAGGTTTCATGCGCCTGATAGCCAAACCAGGATCCCGAACCCCCGGGGTGCGGATCTGGGACGTTCCAAATCAACAATGGTAGGGGGGACAGTGTGCCGCTAAAGGTCCCCAGCGGGTCCAGGCAGAGCCCCATTTGCCCCTTGAAAAGATCTTAATTTGAGCCTTATTTACCAATGCCCCTCTCCTTCCTTTCACATTTTTTTAGACAGACCCTGTGGTGCGCAAATCCCGTCCCCACCCTCTGGATATCATGTGATGTACTCAGGTTCAATCCTTTTTTATGATTACTTCAAAAAAGTTTCACTCACCCCTTCTGTCCCCCTCCCCATCCTGCTGACTATGCCCCTCCAAGTACGCACCATATTTGATACATATATCTGTAGTAGGTAAAATAAAAAGGGTCACAAGGTTTTACTGGTTTTAGGATACCACCTTTCTTGTAAACTTGAACATGATTCTTTGCTTATTTAGAAAGTGTCGAAGTTTGATTGTAAAGCAGCATGAGAGAAAAGGATACCTAAAACAAAATTTTGAATGCCTTGTCTCTAATTACCCTATATTTTTTTTTTTTTTTTTTTTTTTTTTGAGAAGGATCCATTGAATAACTATGCTTGAAGACAAAAAATACTAAATCTCATTTATTATAAATTAAAAGATGGCTACATGTTTTGGCTTCATTCACTAAAATCTGGTTTCAACAAAATTAAGGACACACTTTTCACAAAATGTTACCTTGCGTCTTACTGAATGGCATACATGGCGTGTTAGAGAATTTCCCTCCCTACATGTCCCCAATAGTACAATGAACTCTTTCAACCGATTGTGTTTTGTGTCCAGCGATTGAGAATGAGTAACACTGTGCTCAAGTAAGTAAAAATGTGAATCAATTTTTTTTCACTAGATTTCCTTTCATGTTTCTTATCTACCGGCAGCCAAAAGACAGTCTAGATTTTATCCTTAAGGCTAACTATGATCACCATGGGCATTCCTAAAATCCAAAGCAGAAGAAACATTAATACAGCGGAAACAATCAGGAGACGATCATGGTAAGAAGTGTTGCAATAGGTCAATTAATATAAACACCCTGTCATCATACTTCAACATGACCGTAACAATTGATAGGATCTCTGGCTCTTGGATTTGCTATGATGCTTTGAGAGATAATCTCCATCATGTTAATATGATTTGGCATATTTGAATTAGCTGACAGGAGTTCATTTGATTGACCATTCGTGTGTTTCTAGGTATGCTTGACCAAGTACCTTGTTTTTTTAACAATTTCCGGCAAACAAGTTCTACCCTGTGGATTGCAGTAAATTTCACTCTCACTCCATATAAGAGTGAAATATTCTTGAAAACTTTGCATTGTACTCTCTAGAAAAATATTTTGAGGGGTGAAGGTCAGCACTTTTTGATTTTCTATTCCAGCAAAATTGCAGCCATATTTAACCAGCATATTTCACTATTCAGATTTTAAATTAAAAGTGGAATATAAAATTTGTGCTATTATGGCTCTCCAAAAGCACATGGTCTAACTTAATGGCTGGAAATCTGGCTGAACTCGTAATCAATGTCAAAACTGCTTAGAGAATTTATTTTAAACTTAACTAATTCAGGTAAGATTTCCAAAATAGTGGGCAATCCGAAATCCGAAACTAAATTTTTGAGTTCAGCAGTTCCCTTTTATGTCACTTGATAAAACTAATATTTTGTTTTTTTTTTTCCTTTCTTTTTGAACTTTGGTCTGTGTTTGAATACGTCTGCACAATTAAATTCACAATTTCCTTATTTTATGTACAAGGCGCATCTAAAAATAGATACAAGGAGGAGGACGGAACGTCCCATTTGATCCCATCAATCCCCCACTCAGACAGATCTCAATCCCTATGACCCCAAGTAAGGAGAGTCTACCACAGCGTTGAAGGAGGGGGCGAATAGAGAAGAGTCATCAAGTGCTTGCAACAAACAAGGGATAGGTCCAGAAAGCATGAGGGAGGCTTCTACCACATAAGTTGTACTCAAATAGAACTTTTAAACAGAGGGTTTAATCAAAATATGCAATCTATCACTGTTGACTCCATACCAGACCACCACAGTCATTATAGAAACCTTGGCCAACCCCAACACAGGGCATTTCTTATGAACTTTATCAGGGGCGGCACCAGGGGGGTGCCGGCGGCAGCCACCCGAGTTTCAAAATCAGTTAAACATGGTTGGTTTTTAAAGCAATAAAATGCCATTAAAATGAGGGTTTTACAGAAATGAGTGGTTAAATGTAATTGTGTAACTTTTCCCCGTCCAAGATTTTGCCTTGATGTTGCCCATGACTTATTTTAAGAGGACTGCCTGTTTCCCAGTCAAGGTGCATGTTGACTCACCAAAAAAAGCTGTAATATGTTACAGAAGCTTTTGCAGTAAGGTGTTACTGCCATTGTGCATCTAAAATGGCTGCATTTGTCTAAAAATATGGTTGTCGATTGCATTTTTATTGACTTTTTGTTTAGTGTGAGCAGCTCTGCCTATTAATACAGACCGTACCAACAAAAGTATTGCACTCGAATTGTTGAAATTTAAAGGCGACTCAGAGATTCCCGATGAGGGCGCACAATTCTGGTACCAAGGATTTTTGATAAACGACAAGGAAAGGTCCATTTGAGCCATCTAAAAGACCTTTAATGAACCAAAATACATAATGTAATTGAGGTCCACAAACAATAAGGCATTTTTTCTGACTTGCCTCACTTTTCCTCCAAATGAATAATTGGTGCAATATTACTTATTGATAATTGAGCTAGGGTTTTACTTTCAAATTGGCTATGGTTGGGTTACTTCAATAGTGACATGTTACTAATTATCTTGATTTAATGGAGGATATTGTCTTTTTGCCATGTCTAAGTGCACAATATTCTGATGGATAAAGTACTGTCTTATTTGAGCACGTGCTGTATGATCGGTGCTTTTATTTAAGGTATATTCACTGCTTTCACAGGCTCTGCGAGATGCGGCAGATGGATTCGAGCAAAAATTAATGCCACAACAGGTTGCAAAAGCCTCCAACTGTCTGCGTTAAAAAGTACACAAAGTGGCCCAACGGTAATCTAAAAAAAAATGAATTTGCAGGCTTAAAGCAAATGATGATAGCTTGAAAGCAACTGCTTTTTTACAAGCTGCGTTCAGAAAGAACAGAATTTAAAAATTTCAACTGCAGTGATTTGATCCAACATCACAGTCTCTTAGAAGAAAAACAGTTCCACGTTTTCAAAGATGAGAACGATATGGCTTGATTAAGACCACATTCAAACAAATTTGTATCTTTTTTAAGTTGTCATTGATCCAAGATTTTTTAATGCCAATTTCATTTTTGCAACCAAATAATGAAATAATAACCCTGCTTTTTATCGGTCAATACACTTGTGGTTCTCAAAATATAGGTGTTTTTTAATTCTTACCTCATAGATCTACTTTCTTCAATATATTGATATGAAAAAAACAAGTGGAAAAAAAAACAGTGGATAATTATATAAAGAGCTAGAGTCATAGGTGTTCTCAATAACACAACATGGTCTGATTAGTAAAAAAAAAAGTAAAGGATACAAATTTGATACAAAAAAATTAAAAATATTAAAAAAAATCATTTTGCATTGCCATTGTGTTGTTAAAGTATGGGTCTGGCAAAATCCTATTTTACACGGCTACAAATTATGAGTGACTTTAAAAACAAAGAAAACATGAAATTATGTCACTGTGATACAATTTGTTTTTTGAATGCACTGCGAGACGCTTTGTTCTTGTCAGTATTCAATTTTATTATGGCAAGAAGAAATATTCTTCTGTATGTTTATTACCATTGATGCTCGGAAACATCTGAAGATATTCTATTATGGTGCAAAATAGCAAAACTACAATATTAATCATGGCTTACCAAACGATAATGTCAGCAATCATGTTAAAGGACATATTAAAAAATTTGATGGAACTGTTGACATGTAATAATATAACTCCTATGAGGGTATTTATGCAATCGTGACAGTGCAGGAAATCGAGGAATAAGACTTGCAAAATCAGTCATACGTGCATTTTCAATGCAGTCTTTGTCTGCGCTTGGGTGTAGTGACAGCACATGCACTCCCCACTGCACACAAACGAGGTGAAACAGAATATCGGCATTATGTACGGGCATTTTAATAGACCATAAAATGCACTCTTGTAAACTATTTATAACATCCCAATTTTTAATTGTACAATGTATGTTATAATCAAATTGCAACTAGAAGCCCACCTTTCCACAAACTATGCATTTTAATATATTAAGTGCCATCCCATTATATGTATTGTTTAAGGAGTGTTAGACCTTGTTTCGAATTTCTTTCCTGAAAGGATTTTACCAGTATTTATCTGAAACCATCCTTGCCCCACTTAAAAATTAATTCATGAACATGTGTGCCACTGTATAATTATTAATCTTTCCCTGGAGATGACCAGCGCACGCTAGTGTTGAAAAAAAAACAAGTACGTGGCCGGATTCGAACGGGTGACCTTCGTATTACATGATGATGCTTTGCTTTCCTAGCGGATTAGCATCGAACGGTATATTTATAGTTATGAGTTATATTGTTTTGAAATTGTAACTACTTCGTTAGCAGTTAGCAGGCAAAACAAAAACAGCATTCAAATAGTGTCAAAACTTTCATCTCCCATGGTCCGAATCAGCAAAAAAGCAATTAATAAGATTGCAATTGCTGCTAAAATAATTGCCTCTCGGACGTGTGAAGGTTAATAAAAATCGGTGCAAATAAAAATAGCCAAATATATTTTTTTCATTATCGAGAAAGATAATCATACATGTAGATTTGATTTAAATGAAAATAACATTTAGTGCCAGTTTCATCATTTTGATTATTTTACAGTGGAGGTAAATTTCAATTCAAATTTTTTAATTTTGGAAACCTTTTTTTAAGTGTTGTTTTGTTATTTTGGAAGGTTGTTTTGTTGTAAATTTGTAAATACATAGTGAAATAAGGCAAAAAAAAAAGGTAAATTGTATTTCTTGGGTGCTGTACAAATGAAATGTTACTAAAAAACAGAAAATGACCTTAAGTGGCAAGCAAGGACTTCCACTTTTAAAGGGGGCCATTTTGTGATCCACAGCCTCGTTACCCCCCAACTGAGCTCAAAAAAGTGTGAGATTCTTCAAAAAAGTGAGAGTCTTTCAAAAAAAAGTTGAGATTCTATATCGTATGAACTTTTAGCCTTAGTAATCCACAGTGGCCTATCTTAAGTGAAAATTCGGTCGTATCTGTAAGCAATTCACCATTTTGATATTTCTGTCCGTAAACGGACACAACAAATTACAGGCACAGTGGCCTATGGGACCGTGGAAACAATTGCTCATAACAAAAAAGAACTTTCACAAAAAAAAAGAATAATTTTGTGAATACGATTTTTCTAAAGGATATCAAGTGAAACAATGATTAAAACGGAAGGTGGAGTTGCAATCACAAATGCACCTTTAATGTAGCCTAGGCAAGGTAGTCAATGCAAAATGATTTATGAAGATGACCAAAAGTAAAAACAGACAACACACCAAGTGGCCAGGTATGCTTCATTTTAAGATTGATTGGTTTATTTGATTATTACCCCACAACAATTGTTTATATGTACAATATCTGGGCCAAATTAGACACAAATATCCTTTTGAGGGATTCTACAATCATACCCAATATTTCAAGAATATTCTTGCAAGGGGATTCATAATCTTGTTTGTGGCTCAACGAATAGTACTCCCAACTAAAAAGCATATTAATGATTTTTTTCAAATTAAAGTTGTCACCTTGTACCAGAGAGTGATATCTTTTTTAATTTAAAATTTGTGCTCTGATCCGGAAGGGCAGATCTTGAATTGTCAGTGGGGTCCCAAAGCAATACTGGTTCATGAAATTCAGGGACTGACTTTTCACGGAGAGTGAGAGTGAAGCCTCCCTTAACCTCTTTAAACACTTTTTAGGAGAGTGATTTAAAGCTCCCCTTTGGAATCTGTTGATTCTCTGGGTTAGCATTTGGTAAATGCCATGAAACCGCTCCCCTCAAAAACTCTCCCGATATGACCAGGAGAGCTTTTAACCGAGCACCACCTTATTTTAAAAGTCAGTCCCTGGGAAAATTGTATTGGTTATAACAATACATACTCTTGAGGACCCCAGACACCATGAGCTTGGGGGGGGAAAAAATCTATTCCCATGGCACAGTTCAATAGCTTTCAATTTATTCACCAGTATATGAGCAAATACCCCCCTGTATTTAGTATGTACCCAGAACATGCATGGTAAGTTGCTGTTAACATAGATTACACACCACTAAATACATCTGGTCTGCCACCCTCTGGCCGAAAAAGTGTTGTGGAAAAAGGTTAAAAAAGAGTGACGGTTCATAAAATTGAAAAATAGCTAGAAAATGAACTTCCTGGGCCATATTTTGTGTTAGAAGTTATTTTAAGATAAAAAAATCAGCACAATCAAGACAAAAAGGTGTGTGAGGCTTGCGGTACTAATT